>OX235277.1:5857940-6019499 GCA_944472155.2 Trichobilharzia szidati
AGCTAAAAAATAGGCAGGAGTGAAGTGGTAGAATGTGTTGACTACTTCACATATTTGGGAAGCCGAGTCAGTCCCAACCGTTTGATCACTGACGAAATCTCAACATGGATACAAAAGGGTGATGTGGGATTCACCAACCTGCACCATCTCTCACTTAGACGTGATATCCAACTGGCTATTGATCAAATGACGCGCGTACTATTCAACGGCACTTCTCTGTGTCCTCCTTTATGGCTCTGAATGAGACATGGCTATCGAAAGTGGAAGATATGAAAAGGCTAAGTGTCTTTGAGGTTAGTTATGAAGGGGGGGGTGAACCGACGACGTTGTGAAGTTACTGATGTAAGTATAGAATTTGGGCCCTTTGGTGGTAGAATGTAATTCCATATTACATAAGTTTATTTTAAATATCACATAGCGAGGCAGTATTAACAACTGGATGACAAGGTTTCGAGTGTAAATTATTGCCACTCGTTATCATATCAATTCAGTCAGAATTACATGGTATTTTGTAAGTTAAGTGGAACAGTATTATTTACCGGATGACGTTTCCAACAAAATTTATTGTTCATAATCACTTCATCAATTGTAATCACACAAATTCGAAACTTGGGTTTTATAGTTTGCTTTGTTCTCTCCTATTTGTCGTCGTCGGGGTAGTAGAATTTTCCAGATATCTGGTTGGACAGGTGTTGAATCATTCCCATTACATCTATTTTCAGTTGATTCGATAAACAAAGCTTCTGTTATCAATCTCTCTATCTACCCTGTAACATTAGATTTTAGAACTGTCATCCTATGATAGTAGTGATAGTAATAATAATAATATTATTGATGTCGTCAAATATTCGCGGGATAATGACAACACCAGCAATAAGGAATCTAAATAATCAGTAGTAATTCCTTTCAGGGAAGGAACCTCGGAAACCTTAGTCAGAATTCTTAACAAGGCAGGAATAAAAGTGGCTGGCATTCAAACCCACAAACTCAATTAGAAACAAGCTTTGTCGGTTAAAGCATCAATCCTGTGGAGCCTTTAAAACAAAACAATTCAGTTTATCTAATACCCCACCTGCAATGATTATCAGGTCAAATACAAAGGTCAAACTAGTAGAACAGGGGCAGTCAGGCTAGTCGAGCATAAAACCTAGATTGCTTGACCCAAATAAAATAAGAAATCTGGAGAATAGTTCAGCTTTACTACTCACCACATGTAATTACACACAATCATACAATAAGATGAGATATGATGACAGGTTGGGGGGAGAGATTGATAACAGAAGCTTTGTTTTCGAATCAACTACAAACACGTGTAATAGGAATGATTCAACACCTGTCCAGCCAGATATCTGGAAAATTCTACTACCCCGACGACGACAAATAGGAGAGGACAAAGAAAACTATAAAACTCAAGTTTCAAAGTCGTGTGATTATAATTGATGAGATGATTATGAACAACAAATTTTGTTCGAAACTGTGTCATCCAGTAAATAATACCGTTCCACTATGTGATACATCTAACAAAAAAACTAATATGGGATTATTTTGTAAGTTGCATAAAAATTTTCTACAGTTTGGTTTGTAAGGGTTAGTTATGTTTTTACGAGTTGATCACGGACTGATATCAGTTAGAGAACCATTGAAAACCAGCACTGAAGTACTGCACAGCTGCTTTTTCATCCTACTTTGGGAATCATCGGCAGTACACAGACACCACAGAGGGTTTGAACCCAGGACCTTCCGGCTACAAAGCAAGCTGGTATACCACTCAGCCACGGGGACTGACCCGATTTAGTGGCCCATGAATTCTAATTGCTGCCAAATCGTGATTTTGGCCGGACCACCAACCAATTTCACCGATGAGACATCCATCCACACTAGTGACTTGCTACAAGATGGAGTTTCCTGGAGTCAGTTCTAGTGAGAAGTCGTGACCAGTGAGGTCCAATTAGATGTCACGTGTGTGGGTAGATGTCCCACCAACGACAATGGTTGGGGTCGCGCTAAATCACGAATTGGTAGGAGTTAGAATTCATGGGCTAGCCATTGAATCGGGTCCCAGTAGTTCAATGGTATACTAGCTTGCCTTGTTACCGGAATGTTCTGGGTTCGAACCCTCTGTGGTGTCTCTGTACTGCCGATGATTCCAAAACTAGGATGAAACAGCGGCTGTGCAGTACTCCAGTGCTGGTTTTCAATGGTTCTCTAACTGATATCAATCCGTGATCAACTCGTAAAATATATAAAAGTTTTCTGAATTGGATCTGCTTATGTCTACTACTTATGAATCTTGTCAGTAGTATATGCCATGAATAGATATATGTACATATATATATATCTTTTTTGTCTTTCTCTAGGACGATGATTTAAATTTCAATGAAGAAGAAGAAGAACAAGAAGTAGGCGCTGATGGAACTTCACTGAAAAGTCATACAGAATCGAAGCATTCCTTATCGAATTCATCTACACAAAAAGCATCACAATTTTATGGTTTCAGTATATGGTCATTAAAACCGGCTGCATTAGCCCGTAGTATCCAGTTTTCTGAAGATGATGCTCGTATACTTGCTGAACAGTATGTGATGTTTATTATTATTATTATTATTATTATTATTATTATTATTACTATTTACTAAATTCTCATACGTTTATCTTAAATTGCTTTTATTCTGTCTATCACTGTTCATTGTTTGATTGCATGGAAGATTTCATCATGAGCTGACATCAGTTAGAGAACCAACGGAAAGCTGTTTCATCCCAGTTTGGGACTCTTCATCAGTACGCACCCACCGGGGTTCGAACCCAGGACCTTCTGGTTACAAGGCAAGCTCGTAGACCATTCAGCCACTGGGACCCGATCCAATGGTCCTTGAATTCTAACTTCTGCGAATTCACGACATAGCGCGACCATTTCGCAATGTCTTTTTCGATGAGTTACTGCCTCATCTTCAAACTGCTGTACCCTACTGGTCACGGTTTCCCGCTAGAACCCCAGGTTAACTGCCTGAATAGGGCTAGTCGCTAGTGAGCATCAGATTAATTTTCAAGTATAGGTTTTGTAAGGATTTTTGTTTGATTGCATGGAGGATTTCATCATGAGCTGACATCAGTTAGAGAACCATTGTGTTCGTGGTAGAATAGTGAAGTTTCCCTGTCGGTGCATGGCATTCACTCTCAAAGCATCCAATGATTTTGATTTGATTAATATCTTCATCCTTGTTATCGCCTGTAGTAGGAAGGATCCTGCCTAGACAAGTGGAGGAAGTGACCCCGTTGAGATTTCCTCCATTGATAGTGATTTGTGCTTGTTGTTGGTGGTGGTGCGGAGTGGTGATGGTTGTTTATTTTCAACTCCTTCATCTTCTCCATATTTACTTGAACCACTGTCTTCTGTGGCTGTTTCTCCTTACAGCTTGTTGGTTTTCACCTGTAAGAAAGTCTTCGAGGATGTGTGGTATTAGGCATAAACTAGTTGTCGAAATCCATATCTTCTAGATTCTTCTTGTCGGTGAGATCAACACATTCCTGTCTTCTGACTCCCGGTGTACATTTTGACGCATAATCCAGTCCACCACGATTAGGAATATCATCGGTGATAATAGACAGACAGCTTGTCTTACTTTTATGGGAAGAAGAAGAAACCAGCAGAGGAAAAACTTCAAGTGATCATAGAGAAGACAGAGGTGATGAAGATGCGCAACAAACCTACAAGAACTACAAGCACCAGTCAGCATCAACGGGAGAGATTTGAATGAGGTTCCTTTCTTCATTTGTCTCGCCAGGAAGCATGGCTTCAATCTCAGGCTGGTGGAACGGATGAAGAAGTCGAAACCATTCATTCAGAGAGAATCGGGAAAGGTGAGATACGCTTTCATCAACCTGAAACCAGTTTGGAAATCTCCTTCACTCAGTCAGCATAAGCAACAAGGTGCGGATTTTCAACATTAATGTGAAGTCAGTCAATCAGTCAGTTCTTCGATATGGGTCAGAAACTTACACTGTGGGTGCGTCACGAAAAGGATTTTCAGCAAGTTACAGACTCTTATTAACAACTGCCTGATTCGCCGGCTCCATACTGAAGATTAAATGGCCAACCGGTTGGCCAGAAAGAATCAGAAACTCTGGGAGGTGAGGAATCAACGAAGACCTGATTGCTCAACAAATATGTAGGAGAAAATGGAGATGGATTGGGCATACTTTCAGGACAAAACCGTCGAATGATATTGCGCCCAGTGCAGGCTATCACCCGATTGTAATTTCAATGAGAAGCGACGGGTGAGGGTCGTCAGGGCGAGGGTGACATGAAGGAGATCGTATGGGAAAGAGGAGATGATAGATTATGGGAAATCGTGTAGCTAGCCAGGTGAAGAGGATAGCAGAAAATAGAAAAATGTCGAGATGTGTTGTTGAAGCCCTACGTTCCACATGGAATCCAAGGTCTGAATTCAACATAGAACTTGGAACCCAAGTGCAGCAGTTCGAGTTGACACGCTCCAAATAGCACACAAAGGTAGACAAGAAAATGAGTGAAGAGAATCAATAACAGAGTTTTGACAAGTATAAGAGTGAAACAGAATGAGTAATGGTAGAAAGGAATATGAAAGAATACCCAAGAGACTGAATACATCTGCGTAAGCCATTGACAATGATTTTGAGCCATGTCGCCTATTGTCTCCAGCCATTGATTGATTCTTAGAGTCCCGAGGGCGAGCCCCAACCCGGAAGTCTGCATCTCCCTACCTGACTCAGTTTAACTGTCAAGGATTTCATGGATTGATTGATGCCATGTTTTTGTTGGAACCCAAGAGAATAATAAGAAGTCAGTTTTGAGTGAATTATAGAAGCCTATCAGTGTTGAGCTAACTTCTTGATCCCGGATGGGCCTATGCCTCCCATCTCATCTTCTTTGTGTCTTTTCCTTTCCACCCCTTCTCCTTTTTTCTTTTTATTAACAATATAGTCTATCAACTCAACAGCTACCTGGTCTATCACCATTGGATCAAATGTATTTACTTGGCATAGCTGATTTAATGGCTAAAACACATTCAGATATTACTGATTGTTTATCAGTAGGCAGTTCTACAAGACGTGATAGTAAACAGCATGCATCATCATTACCAAAACAAGCATCAATTAAAGATAGTTCTACTAAACAAGGTTAGTTATGTGGATTATTCTTTTTTTATTTATACTTATTTTACTGTGTTTGTAAAATGTTTTTTTTAAATATATGCTGAAGTAAATTGATTGGATGTACTCTAAGGTGAATGATGAGTGATACAACTCCCCAAACAGACTGTTTAATGGAACCTGAATGGCACACGATGAATTCTTCATATATCCTAGAGGAACACATGGAGGAGATTGTGTGAGCGATTGATACGGGATTCTGAATAACCTTCGGCAGGAATACAACCAATCACAACACGTTGCTTCTCTGCTAAAAATAACCACTTATAATGTACATAAAAATCTATAAATATCTGTTGATTCTATCAAAAACCGATCTGCTGCGTGGCCCTTGCCTTCTGTTGTTACAGTATTTATATTACGGAAGGCGGGCACTAATTGGTACTAAAAATGGTGTAGAGTTGATACATATATATAAATATATATCACAGTGGAACAGTATTACTTTCCGGATGATTGTACTGAATACAATTTATTGTTTATATAATCAGATCAATTAAAATTACACAACTTTGGAACTTTCGTTTTATAGTTTTCTTTATCCCTTCCTATTTAACATAGGGCCAGTAGAATTCTCCAGATGTCCAGGTGAAGAGGTGTTGAACCACTCCTATTACACGTATTTTAGCTGATTCGACAAATAAAGCTTCCGATATCGCAATCTCTCCCTCCACCCTGTTGTAATAGATTTTAAGCCTCCAAAGCCTCAAGATGGTCGGGGTGGGTGCCTTGCGCTGCGGGTTGGCCACTTCTCCGCACACCTCTTGAAATGCTCCCATATGACCGGGCGTCTTACATAGACTCTCCTAAGGAAGTCCTACTCACTGCCTTCACGTGGCAGAGGTGTTTTTCACCAAAGTGAGAGGGCGAAAGCGGATGTCCGGCGCTCTTCACCGGGTTGACTGTCCATTGGATGACAGTCTAGGGGAGGTGGCTAAACCCTGATTCCAAACCTCCAACGACTGGCGTATGAAGCTCACTGGAGCTCACCGGCAGACGTATGGACAAAGGGCTTGTTGGATGTCCTGGATGTCTGGCCCCATTCAAAAAGGCGTATGAACCGAACTCCGGTCACCGGCTTCCAATGGATAGTGGACTCCCTACTCCACTCCTACTGCCTTGTAGGTCACACTTGGTTGTGTAAAGACTAGAGCTGCACTCTCAAACAAAAGGCCGAGCGATTCTGGGGACATCACTCGTACCAAATTCCCATGAAACTTCATGAACTCTCTTACAAACGACTCTCACCATGCTACGGCGTTCCCGGTAAGCGACGCGCCCTGTGCTCATCCGGTGGCCAGTGTGAAAAGTAAGCCTGGGCAGCGATGATTCGAGATGTTCATGAAGCCGGCTCATCCTCCCGTAGAATATTGCCGATGTAAATTAAATTAAATTAATAGATTTTAAGACTGCCATCATATCCTATCCCTTCCTATTGTAATTGTGTAATTGCATGTCCTGCTATATACCTAGGCTATTCTCTAGATTTCTTATCTTATTCGGGTGAACTGATCTAAATTTTGCTAGGTTTTTATGTTCCGCTAACCTGACTGATCACACCTGTTCTACTACTTTGACCTATGTATTTGACCTGACAATCATTGCAGGTGATTGGATAAACTATGTTGTTCTGTTTAGTGGGCTCCACAGCTTCTCTTTATATATATATATATATATATATATATATATATATAACTTCTTATGTTAGATTTTCCTTGATACTACTTAGTTTTCTCCGTCCTATTACTTGAACATTTCACCAATCTAATTTTTACTGACAATCCGAGGGATCATCCGAAATCCAAATATTGGTTTAAATGTACAGGTTTCCAGTAAACACTAGTGTGTTCAACTACCCATCTTCTTTCCTTTTTTATGCTACAATCTTACATTGGAAGCTCCCTCCTCCTTGCTGACTTTCCAGTTCATAGGTGAATTGAATTGTCTCTACCTTCGAGTTGATATGTTCGAAAGATCTATTTATATCCTGTGTTTTAAGTATAGTGACTGTGTCATCTGCAGTCTCTAAGTTTTCTCATCAATTCATGAATATATATCTCCACTATCGGGAATATTGGTAATACCATACCAACTCCCTCAGTTTGTATATATTAGTTTCCCTTTGGAATTTAAATACTGTAGAAATCAAACGTAGCTATACTTGTAGGATTATGTCTTCTAGTGGTACTTTTTTCCTAAGTTCAAATATATAAATTGGTGTGTTAAGAATTTTAAGAAAGTAGATCAAATGGTGTCAAAAAATTTAAAGGGAGAAGATGAGATGAGAACAATAAACATTTTGACCGATAAAAAATAAAGAACATTATTATAATGAAAAGGATTTTAACAAAATCTTTCTTTTGAATACTATAGTTCAGTTTTCTATAGTTGGTTTGTAAGGATTAATTTTGTTTTTAAGAGTTGATCACGGATTGATATCAGTTAGAGAACCATTGAAAACCAGCCAGGGAGTACTGGACAGCTGTTTCCTCCGTCCTAGTTTGGGAATCATCGGCAGTACGCAGCCACTGGGGTCCATCCAGTCAAGTGTGAGGATGAAAGTCCCACCGATGACATTGGTTGGTGTCGCGCTAAATTTACAAATTGGTAGAAGTTTGAATTCATGGGTTAGCCGTTGAATCGGGTCCCAGTGGCTGAATGGTATATGAACTTGCCTTGTAGCCGGAAGGTCCTGGGTTTGAACCCTCTGTGGTGGCTGCGTACTGCCGATGATTCTAAAACTAGGACTGAGGAACCAGCTGTCCGGTACTTCCTGGCTGGTTTTCAATGGTTCTCTAACTGATATCAATTCGTGATCAACTCGTAAAACCAATAGTTTAGGTTTTTGTTCATGTAGTTGAAGTTTTGGTGGAACTTTTAGAGCGACTGAATTCAACCCTGAACATTCACTTAAAACGATAAATTGTGTGTAGGCCTGAATGACGTCACTCAAGAAGGTGTGTACATAAATAGGAGACATTGTCATTTTTATTCTCACCTGTGATCATCATACAGTGATCATAATCATCATGACAGTATTAAAATGGTTAGGATCCCTGGCTGTCACCCGAGTGGCCTGGGTTAAATAAAAAGGGGGATGAAAAGCTGTCCAATGAGATTATTTCAAGACTACAACGTAAACCAAATCCAGATTTAAGGAATAAACACTACTACCTGTGCAACAGTCATTGATTTAAAATGTTGACTTCAATTTCTCGCCTCTTCCTTATCAATCTGCATCTATATAGCATACATAATTATATAAAACGTTTTCCTTTTTTCAAGGCTTGGATGAATGCGGTCTACGATTCCTCTTGACTGTTCAACTTTACTCGTATTTGAGTAAAACACTCCCACCGGCTCGTAGAGCTCAACTCCTTGTAAGTGTTAGTCATTATTATTATTACTATTATCACAAGTATTTTGAAAAATATTCGCCGTCAACTTTATTTTTTCTTCCTAAAGTAGTAAGTAATGATTCCAATCAATAGATTGTCTCCTTTAGAGGTGGAGCATTGAGTAGGTATGAATTCGAGCTTATGGTAGAGTCTTTGACTACTTTGAATTGCATTATTTTACCGTGGTGAATCAATATACACATTCAAAGGTCACATATTATTATTATTATTATTATATTCTTTTAAGTTCCCAGTGGAACATAGAGCTTCAAACTAGAGCTTTGAAGTTTCGGTAGTAGTAGTTTTGTCTATTTTTTAATGGATTGCGGGGATCGCTAGTCTCGCGCACAACCTTCCTTCTTTGCCAGTCTATACTACGGACTTAAGGGGGTTAAGAAGTGCGTTGGTGGCTGAGTATCGAACCATGAACCATGTGAGGCGTGGTTGGCTAGCCTCCTACCGCTGAATCGCCGACGCACGATGTGAAATATCCAATGGAGAGGTTGAAATCTCGAAGATGATTATCAATGTAAGAAATTGTGGCGGCTTAGTAGTGTTCGGGTAGACAAACTAATTACCGAACAATGAATGGCTCGTTTAGCTGCAGGAAATGTTCTATCTGCTGCTCTATTAAGTCGACATTTTAGAATGTCAGCTACAATTTCCCCTTTGTAACTTAAGATCCCATCTTATCCTTTTCCCACAATACACTTTCTGATATGATTCCAATTTGCCTTTACTAGCTGGCTATTGTATGCTTAAATAAATTAATGGATTTATAATTGTAGAGCCTGAAGAAGAAGAATTTATTGAAAGCGACAATTGTTCGCTCTAAATATTTTGTTTCTTTTTCATCGATTTGTGAGTTGTAATTTAAACAGATGTGTGAATGTACTACTTATATTTGACTCTTTTCGTTTGCTCTAATGCCTTATAATGACGTCGATAACGATTTCTCTATGTGATCCGATCATTGTGTTACTCTCTTTTTTATTTTTAAATATCGTTTCAGTCATCTGGTTTAACCAATTCCAGTCTTGTTTGGGCCTATCATTCTGATTCACAAGAAGAGTTGTTATCACGTTTACCAATTGCTGCTACAACAACAACAACAACTGCTACTACTACTACAGGCGGTGTGAGTAGTATTGATGCTTTAGAATTAAATTGGCCTGATTTTAAACGATACGGTTGTGGTTGGTGGATTCGAAGTGAAAGTCTACTTATCCGATGTGCTGAAAAGGTAAATGTATGCTTAGTGTGTTCTTTTATTTGTTTCTTTTGTCGTTTTTCCCTCTATGTTTTAATGAGAGTTAAAACATTTTTGTTCCCGACGTGGCTGGTTCAAATTAGCCAGTAAAGATTGTATGGAATAATTCCAAGTTTACAGGATTTTATCATGAGCTGATATTAGTTAGAGAGCAATTGGAAAACCTGGGAGTACTGGACAACTGTTTCGTCCTAGTTTGGGACTCTTCATCAACACGCACCCACCAGGATTCGAACCCAGGACCTTCTGGTTACAGGGCTAGCGAGCTCGTATACCATGAAGCCACTGGGTGGCTCTCTAACTAGTGTCAGCTTATGATGAAATCCTGTGACCAATCAAATTCCTACAAACCAACACCTGGATTCCAAGTTTCTTTTTTTGATTGGACACTAGTCAGTAACTAGTGTAATGTGTGTGTCTAGTCCTATCTTCGGTGCAGACTGAATTCTATCAATCAAGCAACAATTCACAGTGCATCGTGATGGCCAGCCACCTAGTGGCATGGTGGCCACATTGCAAGCTCGACTGATAGAATTCAGTCTGCACCGAAGATAGGACTATAGACACATCACACTAGTTACTGACCAGTGTCCAATCAAAAATACCCAATGCAGTAGTACAGGAGGTCAATCGCGAGCCTGAATAACTCATTGGTAACGCCTGTGATTGCAGGCAGCACTGGGTGATGTGGGTTTGAATCTCAGAAGGGACATGAGTTCCTTCAAAGCTGCAGATACGCCTAGCTGATGAGTGCCAACTAGCACGAAGCATAGGTCAGACTGGGCTTCCTGCCCCATTGCCCGATAGATCCAATTAGGAAAAATAATATAATTTTCCAAATACCATGTAATGACTGTTAGTGAGGTCAATTACACATAGGTCAAACTAGGTATAGATCGCGGTCAATTAGATTATTAGAACGTGAAAATTTAGCTAGACACCTAGAATAATTGACCCAACTAAGTTAAATAAACAAAAATAAAACCCAGTCATTGTATTGTATTGCATTGCATTCACTTGCATGTAATCACACAATAGGTTGAATAGGACAGAGTGAAAGTATCAGAAAGTAAGACAGATAAGTGAAGAGAGGAAGAGGCTGATCACTGAATCTTTGTTTATCGATTCAACACGGTGCAAATGTGCAATCGAAATGATGCAACGAGTATACCGGAGATACGGAAAGTGACAAAACACAACAAGGGGAATTAGGAGAGACAGATAGAAAGATAGATATACGTATAAGACATACTGTGAAGCTGTGTAACTAAATTAATATGATAATGAGTGGCAATAATTTATACTCGAAACATTGTCATCAAGTTGTTAATACTGCCTCGCTGTGTGATATTTGAAATAAACTTATCTAATATTAAATTATATTCTACCATCAAAGTGCCTAAGTCCTATACTTACATCAGTAACTTCACAACCTCGTCGATTGGGTTCCCTCCTCCCCCCTAACTAAACCTCAAAGACAGCCAGCCTTTCCGTATCTTCCACTTTCAATGGCCATGTCTCACTCACAGTCATAAAGGTGGACGGAGCGAAGTGCTGTTGAACAGTACCCATGGCCTTTGATCGATAGCCAGCCAGATATCACGTCTACGTGAGAAATGATGCATGCCGGCGAATCCCACACCACCCTATTGTATCCATGTTGAGATTTCGTCAGTGATCAACTGGTTGGGACTGACGTGGCTTCCTGAATATGTGAAGTAGTCAACACACTCTACCACTTCACCCCTGTCTTTCTCTAAGCTAGAAGTCAACCTTTTCCAGTCCTGTAGTATCATCTTTCATCTGACAGGAGCAAATCGCATGCAAAACAATCGTAGGTCGCTGCTCCTTGAGGTGTGTTCAGAAGACTCTGCATTTTGCCAGCGTTTTCACGTTGTGTAAATCTAACAAAAGTGTGAATATATTTTTCAATCAAAGTATGTCCGAAACCTCAATATTTCAAAAGTGAATATTTTTTGTTTTGTTTTATCTTGTAGATGGCGCGTACCGCATTTCAAACCACCAAAGATCCTATGGATGCTGCTGTTTTCTACTTAGCTATGCGTAAAGCTAAAATGGTAGCTGCATTGTTCAAGTAAGCTTGCATTCAGGCATATATATGTCGTGTTCAACGTGTTCAATATGTAATTAAATGATGCTTGGAAGTTTGGTCACCAGTTTTCCAAGTGTAGGCTACTTCTTCTTTTTCTTCTGACGGATTCTTCTCCTCGTTTTGTTATTGTGAATCGCTGAGACATTGGAAATAGATAATTTGGTTCGCCCTTTATAGGTGAAGTATAAGCCTCTTCAATAATCATTGTTGAAATGACTCAAAATTGAATTATGACATCGATATTTATCGTAGATAACAAAGGTTTCATTGGTTGGAGGATTTCGTCATGAGATGACATCAGTTAGAGAACCATTGGAAAATCAGCTGAGAGTAGTGGACAACTGTTTCGTCAGCCTGTTTGGGGACTCTTCATCAGAAGGCACCCATCACAGGGGTTCGAACCCAGGACCTTCTGGTTACAAGGTGAGCGAGCTCGTAGACCATTAAGCCACTGGGGCCTGATCCAATGGCCCATGAATTCTAACTTCTGACAATTCACGACATAGGTTGAAAGTGAGGCAGTAACTCATCGAAGAATACATTGCGAAATGGTCGCGCTATGTCATGAATTGGCAGAAGTTAGAATTCAAGGACCATTGGATCAGGTCCCACTGGCTCAATGGTCTACGAGCTCTCCTTGTAACCAGAAGGTCTTGGGTTCGAACTCTGGTGGTGGGTGCGTACTGCTGAAGAGTTCCAAACTACGCTGATGAAACAGCTATCCAGTACTCCCTGGCAGGTTTCCCAGTGGTTCTCTAACTGATGTCAGCTCAAGATGAAATCCTTCATGTAATCAAACAAAAATCCCTACAAAACCAACACTTGAAAATTTTCTATTACATGATATTAGATGTTTGGTGGCAGTCGACAGGAAGCCTTGATTAACCTAGGTTTCTTGCTAGCTGGCACTCACCAGTCAGTTAGTTAGGCGTATCTACAATCATCTTGAAGGAACTCATATCCCCTGTCTGAGATTCGAACCCACGTCACCCAGTGCTGGCTGTACAGTCAGAGGCGTCATCACTGAGCTATTTTGTAGGACTGTTTTGGTTACAGATACGCCTTGCTGACTGATGAGTGTCAAATAGCATGACACCTAGTTCAAGTAAGGCTTCCATCCGATTGCCTCCAACCATCTAACATCAACTATTCAAAGTTCATCGTATTGATAGAGAGCCACCTAGTTGGTTATAGTGGCCAAATTGCCAACGTCACTGGCAGAATCCAGTCTGCACTGAACAAACAAAGGAGTGGACACATATTACGCCAGTTAGTAACTAGTTTCCAATCAGATTTTCTATCACTTTGTGATTGATTCACTCGACCTTATTTCATCCATCGGTGTTTCTACTTTTCTATCAACTTAACATGTAAAATATCTTCACAGGTAATCACATTATTTAGAAATGTGGGTAATCATCACATCACGCTTTTTAAAAAAAAATTTTAATTGGAATTATGCAAATTTATTTTAAGATTTACATAACATTTTTTTCGATATTAGGGTGTAATTCAACAAAGTAAATAAAAGTAATGCATACATGATAATCAGTACATTCAGACAGTCGAATCATGGGCTTCGCGCTCACCCTTGCAGGTTGAATCGCTTGAAAGTTGTCGATAAGTTTGTGTATCTAGTTAGTTGTGTGTGTGTGTGTGTTGTTGTTATGACAGACGGGTTTCCTAACCATATAATGAAAGCTAGGGTAGCTGTAAAAGGTCGGGTGTACAGTACTTTGGTGGGCTCAGTTGTGCTCTATGTCTGTGAAACTTGACCTCCCTGAGGTGATGATATGTGAGGCGACTTTGCGTCACCATGAAGGTCACCACCCGTTGAGTGTCGTTACATCAGCCCCAACGGGTTTATTTCTGGCGAAATCTCAACACGGATACAGAAGATCCGTCTGGCGTATGCCAGCTGATGCCATCTCTGGCTTATTAGACGTGATATTAGGCTGGCTGTCGAATAAAGGGTGTGTGAACTACTGAGCAGTTCGTTCCATCCTCCTTTATGACTGTGAGACATGGCCACTGAAAATGGACGAGAGGAAAAAGCTATCTATCTATGATCACAAGTGGCTGCATTCTATCTCCTGTGTTAGATGGTGGTGAAATAGGGTGAGGTTATGCGTCGAGTGTAAGGTAAGGAGGGGAAATCAGTCGACGAGGCTGTGGGATTACATAGATTGAGATTGTCATGATATGTGTTATGCATGCATAGCCACTACTTTCCTCGTCGAGCGATATTAGCTGACATATGATTGGTCAGGCTGGAAATGAGCTAGTGTTGGTCAAAACAAAACATGGCATCAGTTAATTTGATCCACAACAGTTAGTTTAAGCCAATCACGAAGAGAGGTATAGACTTCTTGACTGACTGTGGTCGTTGGGATGGTAAGAACCAATGAAGGCTGGGGACAATCGAATATACGGATCAAAATCCTCGTTGATAGTGATGGCACAGATGCATACACTCCTTATGACTTATAATATCCAATAGAACTATATTGTTCTTCTATATTACTACTCTGTTTGCCTTATATCTCTGTTCATTAAGTCTCTCTTTCTCTTTTGAATCTCATTTTATTCTCTTCTCTTCCTTTTTGTGTTACGTGAAATGTGGCAACTCGATCTGGTGCACAGCTGTGCAAAGTTCTACGTTGAAACCAGACCAGTTCGAGATTAGTACTAGTAGCATACCACACAACTCATACCAATCAGTAGTGCTTGCTAGCTAGCCAGCCAGATCGAGGTTATCTTAACACCACAGGACGGTTGTTTTCTTCATTTGTGTGTACTTAGGCTACTGTGCTCACAGAGTTGAATCCGTTCAAACCACACTCAATTTCTGTCTGACTGGCCATTTAGCTACTTGGTTGAACTGTAGTCATACCATAAATCAAATTCACAATACGCCAATCGATTAACAAATTGCAGTCTACATACAGCTCGAGGAGGTGATGACATTTTCACTAAAGTTTCCGGTGGAGAACAAAAGTATAAAGATCACCATAGTATATGTGATCTACTTGATTCCATTAAGCGGGTAATCAAGAAAGCAAGCATATATGCATAAAATGTTTACATCTTGTCTTGTTTTCTTCTTTTTCCTTCTTTTTATCAGAACTACTGGAAATAAAACATTGGAGAATTTCTTCCGTTCAGATTTTACACCTGGTCAACCAGCCTGTCGACAGGCGAAGTTGAATGCCTTTCGTCTACTCAGCCAGCATAAATATCTTCAAGCGGCTGGATTATTTCTATTAGCTGGTTGTTTGGAAGATGCTGTACGGGTGTGTTTAGATACTCTGAAGGACTTACAGCTAGGTGTCCTGATAGTACGGTATGTTATTTGAGTTTTTAGTATCTTTTATTATTATTATTATTAATCGTATAATGAAGGCTAGGGTGGCATACATCAACTTGAGCCACCTCTGGCGACGTCGTGACGTTAGCCTGGCTGTAAATGGTCGGGTATACAATGCTTCGGTGCGGCCTGTCTTGCTCTACGCCTGTGAAACCTGGCGTCTCCGAGCTGAGGATGTGAGGCGACTCTGCGTGTTCGATCATCGCTGTCTCCGCAGGATTGCTTGCGTTCGATGTCATCATCGTGTTAGTGAGTAATTCTGAGGTTCGGCGGCGTGTGTTTGGACACAGTGGAGATCACCATTCATTGAGTGTTGTCATCTGGAAACACTGGCTCCAGTGGCTTGGACATGTGCTGCGAATGTCATCCCAGAGGCTTCTGTACAGGTCTCTGTTCGCTAGCCAGCTCTGGGACGGGATGGAAAAGGCGGAGGGGTGGTCAGTCCATGACGTGGAGTCGTGGGATGAAGGATATTTGTGCTAGATTAACATCGGTTGGTGCTTCACGACTCCCTGGTTGGAGTCAGAGAGATAGCTAGAATCAATGGCTTGAAACGTTATCGGATATGGCCAAGAATCGCAATCAGTGAGTGGTGAACGTGTTGCAATTTCCTTCTTTCTTCCTTTCCTGATGATAGTTAACGAATACTGTTTGAAGTTGTTAAGTATGACTGTTTTCCTTCCAGATGAAGTTCTTTATCCGTTCTCCAACCATATTTTTACTTTTAATCTATGTTGTTTTATTACTATTATTGTGTGGAGCATCTTTCTTGGTGCCATATTGTACCGAGTTTTTCTGCGTTTAAATAAAATAGAATTATTATTATTAGTTTTTTTAATGCTTCCATTATTTCTATGATGGAGGAGACTTGTAGCTCAGATGGATGCTTTTCATGTAGTTGTGTCGTCTGAGCTGGAGTATCCGCTAACGATGTTGCCTAGTAGGGCAATGAAAGCTTCGCAAATAAACCATCCAGCTCAGAGAACACAATTATATCAAAAAATTCCCCTATTGCATAATGAGTTGCGCTCGATGATGAAGCTCAGTCGTTCCTCATGATTGTCTGTTAGAGTTCGTCTTATTCTCAACTAAATACACCTTTCAATTTCGACCGCAGTTCTAGAACCATTAGAAACCAATAGGGAGTACTGCGTACAGTTTTTTCCTTCTAGCTCGGGACTCTTCATCAGTTTGCACTCACGACCTTCCGATCAAAAGTCAAGGTCGTAGACAATTCAGCCACTTACAGCCCTACTCCCCAATGGCCAACCCATGAATTCTAACTTCTATCGATTTGTAATTTTAGCGGGACTGACACCAGCTACCAGTGTCATCGCTGGAGAGTATAATTGCTCATTCTTGACCTCATGAAGCGCACTGGTCACGACTTCTCACTAGAAGCACACACTTCTTCTCACTGAATCTATCCCAGATGGAAAGATGTTGGAAAAACACCTGATTTAGAAGGAGCATTAGTGTTGCATTATCACCGCACATTGTACTACAACTCCTTGTCGCCAGTCATACATACATAGTCTGTTTCAAGTGATTTTTCGTTTTGTGTCTATATGAAAACCTTACCTGTCCGGCTACAATGATTGTTGCAAGATAAGTTGGAATGTACAATTTTAGGGATCGATCTTTAGCAACCCATCCCCTTCTGTACAGCATAACTGGCTTGCTAGTCATCTGAGGGAAACGCCTTACTGTTATGTCACAATCTATCTTATTCCTCAGCCCATATGCCTTGGATCTCAGACGACTTTCAATATTACAGAAACCAGTTTTTGTCTAATCACTATCTTAAAATCATTTTTGGCATGATAGGACGAGACGGACAAGAGTATTCTTTCCAACCAGTATAACTTCTTGGTGCGTTGGTGGCATAGCGGTTAGGGCGCTTGCCGACCATGCACATAGTCCGGGGTTCGATTCCCGGCCGACGCACTCCTTTACCTCGCTAAGCCAGAAATAATGCTGGTGAAGAGGAAAGGTTGGGCATGAGGCTAGCAACCCCATCCTGTAAAATAAACACTGTTACAGAAACTTGAAGCCACTAGCTTGAAGCCCTATGTTCCACTGGGGAACGTGAAGGAAAAAAAGTATAACTTCTTGAGTCATTGCAATATGCATCACAGCAAAATACTCAGTGCATCATAGCGTATAAACTGGACAGTCAACGCTCATACTTTGAGCATGTCAACATTCATCGATACTCCGTAAGATATGTCAATTCTACACTATGGTTCTAGAGTCCAAATTTTGCAATCAGGTGACTTCAGTCGATTGAGCACTCATCAGTTTGTATGCAGTTGGATATCTCTTGGACCAGCTGACAGAATGCTGTACCTCAACAGTCACAACTCAATACAGTGTCAGGATCTCCATATCAAAGGTTGATTAGTGAATCTTCAGAACTTGGTGCGTCAGTTGTTCCAATAGTAGAATGCTGACCCAGTCCTAGGATCGATACCTGATCCATTCACTCTCAGTATTCGCTGAGTTGACTAGAGGATAGTAGACTAGGGCGGCTGGTTGAGCTTATGGCAAGCAATACCACTTCTACTGAAAATTCAGAAAGCTTCTGAAACCCTTATATTTCACTGTGGAAGCAAGGAATAAAAGTGGAAATTGAGAGTTGGGAATTTGGGGGAGTTTGTTTAATATATGGATATATTACGTCGTCAATCCATGCTGATTTTCGAAGGGGGGGTGTAGTGATACTTACTCACCAACAGTACTTGTGATATTATCTTGAACTGAACGAATTTGAAATTTATAGATTGTTGAATTTTTACTCAACAGTTGGATGGTGAAATTACTCCCTTCAACACTATTGATTGCCACAAGTCGTTATCAAGGTAATTCAACAGCCGTATATGACAATGCTACATATCAAGCGATCCACAACAGAAGACTCAGAGAAGCCTTGGAAGCGATGACACGAGTAGGACAAGACTGACTACTGTCATCGATGACATTCTTAATTGTGGTGGACTGGAAACATGCGTCAGACTGTAAGGAGTGAGGAGACAGGAACTGGACTACGCGGTTGATCTATATCTAATGTCACATAAATTTGAAGACTCACAGGTGAAACCAACAGGTTGAGAGAAGAGGCATGCAGCAGAGATAGGATTTCAGGTGAACATAGAGAAGACAGAGTTGATAAGGATAGCCAACCAACCAACCAACAACAACAAACAGTAATCCTTATCAACGGGATAAATTTGGAAGAGGTCACTTCCTTCACTCATCGAGAAGGTGTCGTTTCAGAAAGGTAAGACAGACCTTCAATCACTTAGCACAGAACGACATTTGGATTTTCAATGCCAATGTTAAGCCGGTCAGTTCTTCTCTTCTATATGATTTGGAAACTTGACATTATCGTCGCGACATAGCATTTCCAATTGGTAACTATAGACTTCCATCAACGGCCTTCTTCACTGGCTTCATACTGAAGATCAGATGGGTGGCCAGAAAAGCATTCAGGAACAAGAAACTGTGGGAACAAACCAATCAAAAACCTATTACTCAACCAACAAATATACGTAGATTGGTGGGACACACGTTGAGAAGGCTGTTGGGTGACATGGAGGTGGTCGTGTGTGTTGAAGAGATGAAAAGGATTAGTAAAAATAATAATGTCATGATCCTGTATACCTTGTTCAAGAGTTAGACCTCAGATGCTCATTGTTGAGTATTCCCTGGATGAGACGAAACAATGCTTCAGTGCTCTTAAGTTATCATTTGATGTTTTTTTTATTGTCTGATGTCGGTGTTTGAACTAAACTTACTTCAAAATACTACTTTTGCTTTGCCTATTAAATTTAACGTGTAAGTTTCCTTTCTTTTTTAGACTGTATACATCATCGTCACCGGGAATATCAGGACATACAACAGTATCTGCTTACCATGATTTCCTGAGACAACATCTGATCAAGCATGAAGATCCATTCCTTAGAAGTATGGCCTTTTGGAGTTTAGTAAGTTGATCACTGTGTTAATCTTCAAACATCAATTAAAATAAATAACTATTCATCTTGAATTTATTATTCGCGTGTGCAAAGTCCTATGTCGAAAACCGACCGACCGACTGATGTCTTCAATCTTTCTCATCAACCAGGTTCTGCAAATATTCATTCACCTTCGGGTTCATAACTCACAGGTAATTTTGGGAGGACAAGACATATTTATCATATGATATGACTGATAGAATTCAGTCTGCACCGAAGATAGTGTGCAATCAAACATATTTATCATATATCGGATTTCTTATTCATATTCCTTACTGATTACCGTAAACTGGTGGATGGTGATTAGCAGTGGTAGTAGAATACATGATGCGCATTTCGTCCCATTTGGGACCCATCAACTAGTCACCATCCGCCATTTACTTCTAGTCAAATAATTACACGTCATCGAAGCATCCACCGCACAAGGAGCCGACCTATCAACACTTAGTTGACGCCAGTCACTTCGGTCCAATCAATCAACTAAGCCCAAATTGAATTAAACTTCCTTTAGAAGTTGGAAGGATTTGAAAGAGGTTACTTCTTTCACTTATTTAGGGAGCATTGTCTCAACTACAGGAGGAACGGATGAGGATGTCAAATCGAGAATCGGGAAAACGAGAATCACATTCATCAACCTAAAGCCAATCTGGTAATCTTCGTCACTCAACATCAACAACAAAATTCGGATTTTCAATACAAACGTCAAGTCAGTTCTTCTATACGTATGGATCAGAAACTTGGCGGGTCACAAAGAATATTTGCAACAGGCTGTTGCAGACCTTCATTAACAACAACTGTCTTCGTTCTATACTCAAGATCAGATGGCCGCCGGAAAGAATCACCAACAAGAAACTATGGGAACGAACAAAACAAGAACCAATCGCCCAACAAATATGCAGGAGAAAGTGGAGATGGATTGAACACTTGCTGACATCGCGCGTTAGGCCATCGCTCGAGTGGAACTTGAAAGGGAAGCAGCGAGTGGGACGTTCAAGGGTGACATGGAGGAGATCGTGTGAAGAGGAGCTGAAACAGTATTGACTAACATGGATGCAGGTGAAAAGTACAGAAGACAGAAGCAAGTGGAGACGTGCAGTTGAAGCCCTATGTTCCACTAGGAACCCAAGGGAACAATAATAATAATAGAAGTTTTTATATTTCTTTAATTAATTTTTTGTTTTTTCAAAAATTATTTAGGGTGATCCATTAGCTGCCTTACAGACTCTACTGGAAGGTCCTGGAATCCTAGTGAATCCTGACAAATCAGGTATTCCCGCGAAAAGAGATAGTCTATCGCAGTCGACTCAACAGAGTCCACAGCATCCACGACATTTATCGGGTAATAATCAAATTCCTGGCACTGGTTCTTCTTCTTCTTCAACAACAACAACACCAACAAAATCTGTATGTCCAAGTGTTTTTAAATTCTACACCTATTTACAATCTCATCCACTGGTATTACGTCAACAGCGTATAGAAGCAGCAAATCTAATCGATTCTGGTGCTGTATATCGTGTGAAGAGTTTAGAGAGACGTTTATACTTTCGTACTGCTCATCATTATTTTGTTCTGGGATGTCCAACATTAGCACTTGAAGTACTGACTAAACTACCACCTCTTGAATTAGTGACTTTTTCATCAAATATGGATCATATACGTAGAATATCAACTGGTGACACTGTGACTACTCCATCTTCAACATCTAGGCGTCAGTCAGAAATATTGTCGGGACATGTTGTCCAATCGGAAATTTCTGCAAAGAAGGAAAGGTATGTGTGCTATCTTTGGCTTTCTTTTCGAGTTGATTGAGCACTTTTTATTGTAATATTGTAACAACAGAAGACAAGGGCCAGGCAACAGATTGTTTAACAAGGAAATCAAGAGATATTTGTAGATTTTCGTGTACATTACTACAGATTATTGTTAGCAGACAAACATAGTCTTCTGATTGGTTGTTTCTCACTGAAAGTTAATCTTTCATTTCTTTGTGACTGTTTGTTGAAGGTCAGATCATCTATATGCTAATTGTATCCGCCAACGCAAAGTCTGATGTGATTGATTGTTGAGTCAGTCTTTGTTCTTCTTTTCACGTGGCCAATATTTAGGATGTAAACTTTGATGTAAATTACTGTCTACCGATTTGGCTAGCAGCCATCTCTCACCACACTCTTCCCCCCGATAAAGACTTGCGACTGAAGTTGGTTCTGTCTTCTTGGTTCTAGGTGCTTTGTTCGTTTGTCTTGCTGTCTGGAATCACGGATTGATCAACTCGTAAAAACATAACAAACCCTTACAAACCAAACTATAGAAAATTAATCTGTTGCTCACTAGTGACTTGCTACAGGATGGAGTTTCCTAGAGTTCTAGTGAGAAGTCGTGACCAGTGAGGTCCATCCAGATGTCACGTGTGAGGATGTATGTCCCACCGACGACGCGCTAAATCACGAATTTGTAGAAGTTAGAATTCATGGACTGGCCATTGAGGAGTTGGGTCCCAGTGTCTGAATAGTATACGAGCCAGCTTGCCTTGTAACTGGAAGGTCCTGGATTCGAATCCCATTGGGTGCGTACTGCCGGTGATTCCCAAACTAGGATGAAACAGCAGCTGTCCAGTACTTCCTGGATTACAGTGGTTCTCTAACTGTGATATCAATCCGTGACCAACTCGTAAAAATATATAGAGAGATACCAATTTCCAATTAAACATTCCTTTACCAAGCCTTCGTCTTCTACCGTTTCAGTGTGAATTGGAAAAAACAAAACATTTCCAACAGTTGGTGTGATCACTGGCAATCATTTTGCTCGAAATATTCCCGAAAAACAAAAAAAAACTTGTCATTGTGTGTAAACTATTAACTTGATCAATTCCACAGTGCCCAAACTTTTTATTGACATTAACATTACAAGAAGTGTAGTGTCTCGACAGTTAAAAAACAGAGGGGTTGGGTGTGATGGCGAATTCTTGCCAGCGATGAAATTAGCTAGTGCCGATCACGCTTTATCATGACAGGAGTTGGAATTCATAGGCTGTCCAGTTGAGGAGTCAGGTCCGAGTGGCCTAATAGGGTCTACGAGCGGTCACCTTGTAACCGAAATAGCCTGGGTTTGAACTCATGTGATGGGTGCATTCTGCTGTAGGGGTCCCGAACTTTGTGCAGTACTCCCTGGCTGGTTTTCCAATCATTCTGTAACCGATGTCTGCTCGTGATGAAATCCTAAAATAACAGAATATTAAGTAGTATTATTTATCTAATTGCTTTTCATATTCCTTTATCAATCGGTTAGTACTGTGAAAGAGGATGACGATAACCTGTTCACCCTGTCATTTGATGATCCTATTCAAAAGTATGAATCAGCAAAATCACAAGATCAATTCACTCTTCAATGGAGTGATGATGAAGACGCCGACAATGATAATGATGGTCATAAGGATAAAACTGAAGGCGCTGTTGATAAGTCTACGAGAAATAATCCTGTTCTTCAACAACAACAACAACAGCGACAACAGACCACATCTCAATCACTGGATGATTTCACTATTGAAGGTGAGAAAAACTTTTAATCCCTCTTTTTCTGAATTGTGTTTCTCTTCTTTGAGATTTTTGATGGAGGAAGGTGGTAAACAATTTCACAATTGGGTTTTGTAATGAGATGATCCGACTGATAATTGCTATCTTGACAATGGTCGTGTGGTTTGCATAATTGGAATGAAACCCAAAGAGCTATACTGACTGGATCTAGTGTTTTTACAGGTCTTACCTAGCTACCTAAAATGCCGCTTGAAAGGTCGTTTGGATAGTCGTTAGACCAGAAGCATGTTGGATGGTTTATTGGTAAGTATGGATGTAGCGGCACTACGGTGTTCTCTTCAGATGATCAGCATGTTAGCTTTACTGCCTCTCCGTTCTGGAAAGGTGGGGGATTTAGAAAAGGTGTATCTGGAAAACTGTACATCCTGGCTTACCTGTTGGCGGTAAAGTGCTTATATGGATGCAACTCCGGAAATCACTCCAAACAGACAATGTGTCCTCAATCGTCAGCCTGAATAGCTACTCAGTTATAACTTCTTTGACTACACGCGGCACTGAATGACGTGGATTCGAATCTCAGAGGGGACATGATATCCTTCAAGGAAATTGCAGATACGCCTTGCTAGCACGAAACCTAGGTCAGGTGGGACTTCCTGCCGATTTCCTCCAATCATGTAATCTAATTGATTCAAAGTGTACCGTGATGGCTAACCACCTAGTGGCATTGGTGGCCACATTGCCAACGTAACTGATAGAATTCAGTCCACATTGAACAAATAAAGGAGTGGACACATTACTCTATTTGCCAACTAGTGTCCAATTAAAAGTATGACACAGTTGTCTAGCACTCCTTGGTTCTCAATGGTTCTCTAACTGATGTTAATCCGTGTTGAAATGTTCAACTGATCACAATCCTTGTTAAGCAATACTCCATATATATATATATATATATATATATATATATATATATATATATATAAGGTTGATTTCATATTTTCATTTCGTGTTTTCTTTCTTTATTTGCTAATAATAAAACTACTCTTACATCCTTTGTCTGTCTTCTAAAGGTCGAGGAGTTGTTGATTTAATAGCCAATCAACTGAAGTTTATTGCTTGTTTAAAAATATTAGCTGAAGAATTGAGTACACTGGCAGCTGGAGCTGAGGTAAGGTTATATATATTGTCTTGTGTTATCTTTCTTTTTTAATCAGATATTTGTATTATGTGGCTTAGTTTACTGTCTGAAGTAGGTAACTGAACTCTTGACTTGTGGGTCGTGGGTTCGAATCCTTCCCAGTCACCCCTTGGTAAGGTTTGAGCAGCCCACCGGTGTTACCATCTCTAGATAGTATGTGAATATACAGTACTGACTGATTGATTGCTTCAAAGGTAGAACTTTGCATAGATGTGAACCAGTCCAAGTTACATAACAAAGACAAGAGGTGAGTAAGACTACTTGTAAATAATAAATTGAGTTACAGCCTGTTGAGTCAAGGCCAAATCGCAGAAACACGAGACAAGCAAAGTTTTACTATATAAAGTGGAAAGGAAAGGTTAAGGCCAAAGCTAACGTAATCAATCACAGGGAGAATAAAGATATCCAGTTCCCAGATCAAGGAAGGACTGATAACTGCTTCCTTTTGAACACATATATCCAGTTTCAGGCATTTGATTGCGACTGCTACACTGCCCATTTAGGGAGAATTGAACTATTTTATCTATTGGTAGTTGTAAAGGATTTCGCAGTGTCCACCTCATGACCCGTATTAATGAGGTGT
Organism: Trichobilharzia szidati; assembly: GCA_944472155.2. Classification (NCBI taxonomy): domain Eukaryota; kingdom Metazoa; phylum Platyhelminthes; class Trematoda; order Strigeidida; family Schistosomatidae; genus Trichobilharzia; species Trichobilharzia szidati. The sequence goes on from OX235277.1 coordinate 5,882,603, forward strand.
CTGGCGATTGCACTATTGAAACGTAGGTTTTTTGATACATGTTAGTTTAATAGTTACTCATCAGTCTACACACGTCTTGTCTTTATCATGTAACTCCTTTATTATCTTATGCATACAGTGGCTTTTGTTTAAACTTGAACTCTTTGGGTAAAAGCAGTATAAGTGTAATTTTCTGAGCACTGTTCATTCAGTTTCGAGTCTCCTGTCAACTGACATGTGGTAAATTTTCCATGTATGTTAAAATTGTATTGTACATAGACTAAATAGTTTCTTTAAACTGTACGTTGTTGATGGAATTTTACATCCATTGTACACGCATTAGTACTAGCCGTTTGAATTCTGACACTGAGAGTGTGAGAAGATTAGAATCCTGACAAATGATCTCAATAGTTTCACTGATTAGAATCCTTGTGAACAAGCAGGGTACATCAAATGATGCTATGAACTTATTTGAAACGCTTATGTGGTTAGACAAAATGAAATGAATCTTTCGTTGTGTTTAAAGTTAGCCGAATGGGTTTCAAATTCTCTTCCACAGACATTTCCTTGATAAGGACCATGAGGTGGACATTAAAAAATCCTTCAAAACTATCAAAACAGACGAAATAGTTCAATTCTTCTGAAGTTTACTGAAGCAATCTCTATCAAACTCCTGAAACCCAATTTGTGTATTTAGTAAGAAGCAGTTATCAGTCTTTCCTTTTCCCATCCTGGTAACTGCAGGTCTTTAGTCACCCTCCCTCTCTCTCTCATTTGATTAAGTAATCTTTGGCTGTAACCTCTAGTCCGTATTACTTAACCCCTTTACTACTGTATGCATACATTGAATTTTCTGTCTAAACTTGAACTCTTTAATAAAACTAGATATCACATTATTATAATTGTCCGTCTGAGGAACGTAAGGCTTCAGCCGCACATCTCCATTGCGTTCGGTTCTCTGCCAACGTTTTCACCTGACCCCACGTCTACCTATATGCTTTCATCTCCCGTCCACGTGACCTCCTTCATGTCAACCTCACTGACGACCAACTCAACGCTTCGCAATCAGGTTCCATTCTAGCAATGACCTGGCGTGTGATTTCACTCACTTAGTTGTTTGTTTTCTCAAAGTATGGTCAACCCACCTCCATTTTTTCCTGCATATTCTTTGCACAGTTGGTTCCTGATGGGTTGGTTGGTTCATTGCCAGAGATCCCTGTTGCTGATCATTTCTGGCCGGCTGTCTGATATTGAATAGCATTGAGCGAAGACAGCTGTTGATGAGGGTTTGTAGTTTGTTCGAAGTGCCGTTCGTGACGCGGCGCCAAGTCTGTGATCCGTATAGTAAGTAGCACTGACTTCACATTGCAGTTTAAAATCCGGATCTTATATTGATACTGAGTGTTGATCTCCACCCAGATTTGAGAGTAATGATAGGTTGCATTGCTTTTCCGATCCTCGCTGCTTTGATATCTTCCTCAGTTCCGTCCGCGTGTAGTTTAAACGATGCTTCCCAGGTAGGTAGGTAAAGGAGGCTGCTTTTTTCAGACTTCTCCCACTTTTGCTGTTGCTGTTGGCTAGGAATCTTCATCACTAACTTTCGTTTTCTCTATGCTTACCTGAAGGAAGTCCTATCTTTGATGCTTCTTCTGCCAACTTGTTTATTTTTCAATTGCATATCTTCCAGTATTTGTGGGAAATCAAACATATATTACATCATCGAGATCCAGATCGTGCAAGTTTTTTGTATGGGTCCATTTTATGCCTGTTTACTCGTTGCGCACTGTCTGTTGCATTATCCAGTCTACCACAATTAGGAAGATCTTTGGAGATAATAGGCAGCCTTGTCTTATTCCCGTCTTCACTTAGAAGGATTCCGTGATCTTCTCATTGTGGATTACTTGGCATGCAGCATTATCGTGCAACTGTTGGATGAGATGTATAATTGTTCGTGGCATCCCGTAGTTGCGAATCAGTTCCGAAATCACCTCTCGATCGACAGTGTCTGCTGAAGGCCTTTTCAAAGTCAATGAAGTTGACGTAAACAGCTCACTACCATAGACATCGCATGAAGACGAATAATTTCTTTATGCTGGAAGCAGTTGATGAGAAGCCAAAAAAGTAAACATTGAGATGGTATATACCATGTTATTCTGCCAAAACGAACATTTTTCTTGCTTTATTTAAAGTCATTTACTTAGTTTATTAAACATGTATGCTTTTAAAGAAAATCTCTTTAATAATAATATTAATAATAATATTTTTATTTTCTTACTGATATAGTCTGAAGGTGTATCTCTTCGTCAACATGTATGGCAATGGCTTGAAAATGAATTGGCTGTTGTGAATTCTCTAACTGGTCTAAGCAAGTCTTCTACTCCTACACTTACTGGTGAAAGAACAACAGAACACAATACGAGTAAGTTAGTCAGTTATCTTTTAAAGACTGAGATTAGTGAACAAGCCTAATTTCGAATTCCCTAGGGTGAAAAATGAAATTTCTACAGCAAAAGCTGATATTAACAGGATTAGTTAAACTAATAGACACAAGAAAAAATAACTACTCTGGGTACTTCGTCTTATTATTATTAGTAGTAGACGAAGGTACACAAAGCGATGGATCATAATTCTTCGGAGTACTGAGATCAGGTTCTCTGGTCTGATGATTCCTACCGGTTTAGGCTCGACCACGTCTTCTATCAGTTGTAGAGAGCCTGAAGAAGAGGAATTTACTAAAACCACTATTTTTCACTCTAAATGCTCTCTTGCACTGCATCTCTATTTCTATCAGATTCTGTAGTTAAAAGAAAGCCAATCTTGGAAATTACTTTTCGTGGATTTGATATGCTTTAAATCTGGCGGTCTGCTGAAATCACTTGAAGCGTTCTAAATTTCCATCAGATGAAATCTACAGGAGGAATGGATGAAAATGTCAGTGCTAGAATCTGAAAGGAAGGGTACACACCCTCGTCCCTCGGAAATCATTTCGAATATCTTCTGCTCTCGCTCAGCATAAACAAAAAAATTCGAATTATCGGCACGCATGTTAAGTCAATGATTTCTTCTATACGGGTCATTAACTAGGCGTTTGTGTCACGGAAAGCATTTCCAACAGTTTGCTGGAGGCTTTATCAGCTGCTCTCTTGGAAAAACTCTGGAAATGAACGAACCATTCAAGAACTTATTGCTCAACAAATATATACAAGAAAATGGAGACAGATTAAGCACACCTTCAGGAGAGCGTCGAATGACATCGCGCCCACTGCTGGCCATCACTCGAGTGGAACCTGAATGAGGAACGATGAGTGGGGCGCAGGTCCGCGGGTGACATGAAGTAGAAGGTCGTTCGGAAAGGAGATGAGAGACTCTGGACAATCGTGTGCCCAGTTAAAGAGGAACTCAGAAATTAGGATAAAGTGGAGACGTGCTGTTGAAGCCCTATGTTCCACTGACACTGGTTAGAGGACCATTGGAAAACCTAGGAGTATTGGAACAGCTGTTTCGTCCTGGCTTTATGAGGACTCTTCATCAAATCGACTAGATCTCTGCAAACCAACACTTGAATATTAATCTGGTATTCACTAGTGACTGGCCCTATATTCAGGTTGGCAGTTACCTGGGTTCCGGTGAGAATTCGTGACCACTGGGGTGCAGCAGGTTGGGTGTGAGGAAAAAATACTCTCTAGCGATGACATTCGCTAGTGGTCGCGCTATATCATGAATTGGCTGAAGTTGGAATTCATGGACTGGCCATTGAATAGTTGGATCCAAGTGGCTGAATGGTCTTCGAGCTCGTCTTGTAACCAGAAGGCCGTGGGTGCGTACTGTGAAGAGTCCAAAACTAGATGCTGATGTTCCACTCGGAACCCAATGAAGTAATAATGGTCATAAGTGATAAGCTTTTCTCTATTTCTGATTGTTTTAATCATCTAACTGTGTGTGTTTCTGGGTCGCTGCATGAACTCGCACACAGTTTTAGTTTTCGCTATAATGCAGGTTACTTCTCAACAGAAATGAGGAGGAAAACATCGTAGAGATTTGGTTATTGCTTCAGATGGAACACAGCGCAACGTCACACGATGTACTGCTGAATTCCATTTTACTTGAGGATTCTTTATGAAAAGTAGATAGTTTGCTGCAATTTAAATGCACTCAAAATTCTGTACATATTATCTAGAATAAATCTATCATTATTGTTATTATTATTTTCTCCCTATAGGTGTCGTTTCTTCAGATAATTCGGAATGCTCTGGTCCGTTAACTTCAACATCGTTCTTATTGACAACTAGAAACACTGGTTCTGTTTTAGCTGGTATATTTATGAGTCTATCGAATGTTTCATCAGAGATACGAGAGGCAGAATTGAAACGATTGAAAACACGTTATGATTGGATAAAAGTAGGTGTTACCCTCTCTCTCTCTCTGTCCCCTTTTCTTCTCTTTTTCTCCCTGTTTTTGTGTATATATTTTGCCTGTTTATCGCTTTGGTTTCATCTGTTTTTGAAGTTGTATCAGCGCCGCCATTGGGACTGGTCGTTCATAAATCCTCAACATGGACCATTATGCACCATCGTCGCTGAAGTGTCTGTAAGTGTAGTATGTGCTTTACGGCGTCTAATTACACAGGACTGTGTACCTGCATTTACTCTTGCAGGTGAACCTCTTGAAGTTGTCGATAATTTTACGTATCTGTGTAGTTGTGTTACTGCTGGCGGAGGGGTAATGAATGAGATTTCCAACCGTATCATGAAAGCTTAGGTGGCATATGTCAACGTGAGCCACCTCTGGTGCCATCGTGACGTTAGCCTAGCTGTCAAAGGTTGGGTTTACATTGCTTCGGTGCGAGTTGTCTTACTCTACGCTTATGAAGTCTGATCTCTCTGAGCTGAAAATGTGCGGCGACTCTGCATTTTCAACCGTCACTGTCTCTACAGGATTGCTTGCCTTCGATTTTCATTCATCGTGTTAGTGAATAATTCAGAAGTTCGATGGCGTGTGTTTAGACACTGTGGAGATCACTATTTGTTGAGTGCCGTCATCTGGAAACACCGGCTTCGGCGGTTTGGACATGTGCTACGAATGTTCTCCCATAGGTTTCCGTACAGGTCGCTGTTTGCTGGCCCTGAGAAAGGATGAACCCCAGCAGCCATTGCTTCAAACTCCAAAACATTAGCCAAGTAGGTCATTTAGGTCACTATAGCTTCATTTTGTTAATTTCTTTTTATTTCCTGTCGTTTGAGGTGATTGTTACGGCCCAAGTGAGGGATGCTCAGGAAGGCTTTGTGTGCTTATGGAAGTGTGTCGGGCGGTAGTTACTTCCCGTCTGCACACACCGTGGAAGTTGATTGATTCTTTGGGAACCTGAAACAGAAAGAGTGTTGCGTGACCTCAGAGGCCGGTCACACGCGGCCTGTTTTTGTTTGTTCTTTCTTGTTTGGTGTGTCTCAGTAGCATATTTATCACTTCTGCCCTGTGACACGGCAGCAGGAAGCGCGGTCGTTGTTAATCCGGGCCCCGACCTATCCGGCATGATATTTTGTGAATTTGTTTTAATCATAGTATTGGATTGATTGAGTAGCTGCTTTTTGTCTAACCGCTATTCAAACAACCTTTCTGGCATGGTAGGACCTGCAGGAACATAAGTTCCAGCCAGTATAGCTCGTTGGGTCATTTCGATATGCAAGCCCGACCACCACTTCAAGGTAGCAGCTATCGGTCGGGGGTCCAAGTGATGTAGCGGATAAAGATTTGGCGTCTGAAACGATGGGTGAACTCACGTCGAGTCTCAGTGGGAATAACAATAATCAGCTGACAAGTTCCGAATAGAGCTAAACACACCTCGTGGATTCTACTCTTAGTAACCGTTAGTCTGAATAATATCATATTGATCCTCGGATATATCAGTCGACTGGGAAATTGAAAAATAACTCCAGAATAAATCCATATTCATTAGTTTACGTTTTTACATTATCGTCATTATAACACCACTAATTTTTTAACGCCTTTCTTCCCCCACCCCCAAATTTTCCCCTGTCCCTTTTTTAGACTCATGAAACCTTTTTAACATCATTAATCAATTTCTGTGATTTATACGGATCAAGTGGTATGCGACTGCCAGCTGTACGTATTGAATTATCTCTCCTGTTGAATGAATTGTATTCATCGGCATCATCATGTCTACCGACTAATCAATCAACTGGGCAGTATTCAGCTTACAAATCGGATAGTAATCTTGTTGCGCATAGTGGTGGGGGTTATTCTCCTTCACCGCTGAATTCATGTTGGCCTATGTCAGCTGTAGCCTTAATCGATGGTATACCATTGCTACGTACAGTGATGCGTTTACCACCTGGTGTATTACTGTTACCTGATTCAGTGAAGCGTATCAAGGTAAGAAGTGTTGAAGTGTGTGTTTATTCTTTCTTGTTATTAAACTTATAACTTACGTTAAATTACCTACAATTTTCTCCGTATATATACATGGGAAAGCGCCTCTGAATAATAGTGGGTTGTATAGTCGACTTAACCCTAACTCACTTCAGCGACTCAGGGATTGACTTGTTATCACCAGGGAATAATCTCGTTGACATAGAATATGCAGATGATATAGTCCTACTAGGCGACGATGCTGACAAAATGCAGAGCCTTCTGAACACCTTGAGCAACAATCTTCGTATGTTTGGCATGCGATTCGTCCCTCTAAAATGTAAAATGATGTTGCAGGATTGGACTTCACCGACCCCTAGATTAGAAATCGGAAGTGAAGTGGTAGAGCACGTTTACGGCTTCACTTAGTTGGGAAGTACCATCAGCCAACGCCAACAGGCTGATTTCTGACGAAATCTCAGTACGAATACAGAGGACTAGTTTCGCATATGCCAGTTTACGCCGTCTCTGGCGTAGACGTGATATCCGGCTGCCTATCGACCAAAGGGTGGGTGTACTGCTCAACAGTCTGCTCCGTCCTCCTTTATGGCTGTGATTAAGACCTGGCCATTGATTTTGGAAGACATGAAAAGCCTGGCTAGCTGTCTTTGATCATATGTGTCTGCGTTCTATCTCTCGTGTGAAGTGGTATAATAAGGTGAGCAATATTGAGGTTAGGTATCAGTAGACTGCTAGGTAGGTGAGAGGGGAAATCAATCGACGAGACTGTGAAATTACATCGACTGAAATGGTTAGGACATGTGCTACGTATGCCTAGTCATCGCCTTCCTCGACGGGCAATGTTAGCAGATATAGGATCAGGCTGGAAAAGAGTTAGCGGCGGTCTAACCAAAACATGGCTTCATCAGTCAATGAAATCTACAACAGTTAGTTTAAGCCAGTCTCGTAGGAAGGTGTAGACTTCCTGGTTGGGGTCCTCGAGACGGTAAAAACCAGTGGTTGGAAACAGTTGGTGACATGGCCCGAAATCGTTCTCGGTGATGGCTGGCGCAGATGCATCCACTCCTTGTGACTTATAATATCCAATGAAACTGTTTTGTTCTTCGTTATTACTCTTCCTTTGTCTCACACCACTGTTTACTGTCTCTCTCTAATATGCATTTCTCCTACTTCCTTCTCTTGCTTTGTGTGCTATATGGAGGGTGTGTGGCGACTTGAACTGCCGCACATATGTCCAAAGTTCTATGTCGAAAACAGACAGACAGACGCATACATACATACATAAGAAAGCGCCTCTGAATAATAGTGGGTTGTAACATGTTCCTTGCTTTGATTATCGGATGCTAGTAATTAACTAGTGTAATGTCTCTAGTGGCCTTTCTTTGGTGCAGACTGAATTCTATCAGTCGGTCAGGTTTACAATGTGGCCACCATTCTAGGCAACTGGCCATCACGGTGCACATTGATTTGATGATATTAGATAGTTGGAGGCAATCGGCCACAGGAAGCCTTGCTTGACCTAGACTTCGTGCTAGTTGGCTAGTTTCTATGATGAAGCAATCTGCTTTATGTGTATAAATTCATTGACGATGATAGCAATTTGAACGTGGGTGTATTGTACAGTCCTCTGCCTAAAAAGGTTGCTGGGGTGCACATTTCCCGTCTGGTTTTAGTTCAATGATAAAATTCATAATCAAAAAGATGGAGCGGGTCATCTACTTGCAGATGGCTTCATGGCAAATGTAGAAAATCAAGACATCGTTATTATTATTATTATTCCCTTGGGTTCCGAGTGAGACATAGGCCTTCAACAAAACCGAATTCCCCTCTTCAGCTGGCCCCACAATTGCTCTCACACGATCTCCTCCATGTCCCATTCAGATTCCACTCCAGCGATGGCTTACACTGCGATGTCATTCGATGGGCTCCTCAGAGTGTTGAACAATAGATCCCTTCCGAGAGTATCTTGCTGCTAATTACTTCTGATCGGCCCTTTTAGTCTCTACTATGCAACCAGCTGCTCTTGATAAAATTCTGTAACCTGTTAGTTATGCTCTTCGTATCAAGTTTCTCACCCACAGTGACAGACTAAACATCCTTGTCAACCTTAAACCAATTTGGAAATCTTCTGCACTCAGCATACAGAACAAAATTCAGATTTTTGCAAAAAAATACAAAGTCTATACGAGTCAGAAAGTTGGCCAGTGCGTCACGAAACGCCTTTCCAACAAGTTAGACTTTTATGGACAACTGATTCCCATTCTGACTCCATACTGAGGGTCGAATGGCTGCTCGGCTAGAAACAATTAGCAACAAGAAACTCTGCCTGGAAACAAACCAACGAAGAGCCTGTCGTGCAATAAATATGTAGGAGAAAATGGAAATGGGTTGGGCATACGTTCAGGACAAAACCGTCGAATGACATCGCGCTCAATACAGGCCATCGCTCGATTGGAAGATTAGTGGGAGGCGACGAGTGAGTTGTCAGTGAGAGGGTGACATGGAGGAGATCGTTTGATATGGAGGAGGAGATGAGAGATTATGGTCAATCGGAAAGCTAGCCAGCTCAAGAGGAGAGCATAAAATAGAAGAAAGTGGAGATGTTTTGTTGAAGCTCTATAGTCCACACGGAACCCAAGGGAATAATTAGGAAACAATCTTTATTATTAAATGTAAGGTGCTATATGTACTTTTTATTGAAAATATGAAGCGAAGTTCATGGACTTCTTATTAAGATACATTATTAAATCATATGTGTATGTCCTTGTTAGGTTGAAACGTACACTATTCAGTCCCAAGGTTGTTGGCTTCGCCACTAAGGTTAGTAAACAGTGACTGTAATATCGAATCATCGTGGTCTGCAGTGTGTGTAGCTTTGACTTTGAGTTCATTAAGCTTCAGCACTGAGTTAATGATAGAATCCCGCCCCACCTACTAATTCTAAACCTGGTAATTAAATAGTACTCTCAGCCTTCACACAATGTTCATAGATTTCTCACTTGTCAGGTTAAGTGCCACACATACATTGTGACTCAGCTGCTCAAACTGAAGTAGATAGGGTGGGACTCGAACCCTCCATAACCCCATTGTTTGGAAGTTGATTGATTACAAGTGAGCCACGTCTCCATCAAAATTCGACTTGATGTTAAGCGGTGGGATGCAGTTGACATAATTCGTACTTGTTGGCTTCAACCTCAAGGGAATTGATATCCCCTTGGAGATTCGAACCCACATCGGTCTAGGAGTGAAACGGATAATAATTACAAAGTCACTTGGAGTGCCATTTTGTCCAGAAGCGATTTTCCAAACAGTTATACTTGCTACCCTCCTGCCTTTAATTTTGATAGGTGGAGAGCGGTTTTCGAACCCGCCACTTAGTGGTTGGAAGTTAATCACTTAGACCAATCAATAATGGCCTACTGTTTTTATTATCTATTCATTATATCGACTGTTATATTCATTTTGTGCTGTTGTATTTCACTTCTATTTCACAGTATATGGTTCATGATTTGATCACATGTTTGGAACTCCTGCCTCCACCATTTCTAGTTAGTGTTCTCCTGCCTTATCCATATCGTCCCCCGCATGCACATCAATGTGATCATCATCATCATCATCGTCATAAATCCACTACTACTAGTAAAAAGTTGAAATCACACACCTCTGGAAAAGCCTCACGATCATCTTCTGCTGGAGCTTATAATTATTATTGTGCTGATTGTATTTGGGCGCCAACAGCGGATCGTCAGCGTAGAGTCTACCTTTTGCGTAATTTATGCGCTGCACTATCTGCATGTATTCATCAGTGTTTATCTGTTGGTGGTTGGCTTGGTCTTGGTTATCTGCTGGATGACAATTCAATGATGAATAATAATAATAATAATTCATCACTGACAAAAGTATTCGCTCTACCAGCGACAAGTTCTATAAATGCTCGTTCAGGTCAGTTCAGTTTGTGTCTACGTGTGTGTGTGTGTGCGTGCGTGTTTGTATGTGTGTGACTTTATTATATTATGTTAGACCAGTTTGTCATTGCTAATTGGATACAAAGCCCTGATACTGTGTCAGATGAATTATACATCTTGAGGAAAATCATAATAGAAAAGGGATTTCCACCACGTTTTATAGATAAGAATATACATTCAAATCCTTTAAAACCTGACTTATCAACCGTGCCCAAGAAAATACTTTACATGAGTTTGGAATTCAAAGGGGACTTAGCTTCCGATATCATGAAACGAAGGATATCACAGTCCCTTAAAAGAACATTCCCTGCTGCATCTCTGAGAATAGCCTTTACTAGTCGACCATTACTGCTCAGTAACCTGAAGAACAAGATCCCGCTGTTGACCAACTCTATGTGTGTTTATCAATTCACCTGCTCGTGTGGAGCTAGGTATATCGGTCGTTCGACTCGAATTTTGTCCAAGAGGGTGCGAGAACACTATCCTGCATGGTGGTTACGAAAAGGTAGAAGTGGAGCAATAAGAAGCGCGATCATTGAACATCTCCTTGCGATAATGATTACCCTATCTATATAGCCTCCGCCTTTAAAGTCATCCACAAGGCGAAAAGTGATTTGCGCAAATCACTACGTATCCGACTCATCTGTATTGCTGAAGCCATCTTTGGCCATTGAAACGGAAAAGCCAGATCTGTGTGTACAGAAAAAGTTCGTTAAATCCCTCCAACTTCCATGGTCTTAATCCCTCTATGCTACAGTATGGTAATCCCCAATCATATTTTGGCTCTACCAATTTTTCTTTTTTTCATTTCGTCTATTCAATTTGTATTCTCTTCCTTATTATGTCAATTGTTACTATTACTATTCGCATTTTGAACTGTCACCGGTATTATTTCACTTGTTCCACTTGTCATTCTAAATCAATTCTTCTTTTTTACAACGCTAAATTCTAAGCTATCAAATTTCACACAATATTACGTAACGTTTCTGTTCTATTCGATTTGTCTACTAATCCTATAATTGCACACTTTTTTCAAGTTCTATCCATCCTATGAATTATTCTATATATGACATTAATTTGCTTGGCCACTTGACATTTAACTACGATTATAATCACAAACATTTTAGTTTTAATTGTATTTCATACTACTATTATTATTATTTTATGCATTCACACCTATGGTTCAATTCCCTCACCGGATATAACTTCTTAATAAAACCATATATGTATACGATTGTGCAGCTTGATGATAAATTCGTTGAAAAGAGTCTCTTCGCTGAATCATTTGTTTTGATTTTCTATAGGATATAAATTTATCATAAATAGGATTTGGAAATACTCATTTTGTCCTGGTTTGGGACTCACCGGCAGTGCGCACCCACTGCAGGGGTTTCGAACTCAGGCTATTTCACTTACTAGGAAAGCTCGTACAGCATTCATCCACTGGGACCTGACTCCTCAACGGCCAGTCCATGAATTTTGATTTATGCAAATTCGTGATTTTAGCACGGCTGCTATCAGCTAGTGTCATCGCTGCCGAGTATTTGTCCTCACGGCCGACCGGGTGGACCCGATTGGTCACGACTTCTCAGCAGGAGTACAGACAGGCAACTTCGTCCTGCAGACAGTCACTAGAGAGCATCAAATTAATTTTGAAGAGTTATTTTTTGCAGGGAATTTCAAGATCGACCATGCACGGATTGATTTTAGTTAGAGAATCAATGAAAACTGCCAAGAAGTACTGAAAAGCTGTTTTTTGTACTAGTATGGGACTCATTGGCAGTACTCATACACTGAATGGTCTACGAGCTCGCCTTGTAACTGGAAGGTCCTGGGTTTGAACCCCTGTAGTGAAGAGTGTCAAACTGGGACGAAACAGCTGGCCAGTACTCCATGCTGGTTTTCAATGCTTCTTTAGCTGATCCTAATCCGTGATCAACCTTGTAGCAAATCAAATCCCTACCAAGAAACTCTTCGAAAATACTCATTTCTAAATATGACGCAATCTGATGCACTGAGATGCATTCAAGTGTTAGAACAGACAGTCTGTCGTCGTTGTTAGCCGTGAAGCCATGATCTATGCACGCACGCAAGCATCCACTGACATGATAATATCTGTTTGGACAGTATTTTTGTCGGCTTATATTTCGCTATAATTTCCGAGGTCGTCCGACGTCATTCAACCAATCAGTCTTGAATTCGTGAGGTATCCTAAACTGTCTATAGAGTGTATTCTGAATAATGAAAGGTTGTCGACCGGTTAGAAAGAACAAACAACAGGGAACTCTGAGAGTCAACGAACCAACTAGCCTATGCTAATATTAAGATATTGGAAATTAGTTGTCGTTTCTTTAAGAAATAAATCCTTGAAAATTCGTAGCATTTCAACTGCGGATTATTTTATAGTCGTCCCTTACCCAACACTAGCACAATATAAGCACCAAGGAATACATCACAAAAAGCAATAAAACACTATTTGTGGAAAAAAGTAGAATTGTAACGGCAAAAGGCAAGGGACTTGGTAACACACTTTTTATTGGGGGAAAATTACACCATATTTATACCTTTTTAGCCACACTTATGATTGGCTAGGTCACCTCACAATAGACTGTTCTGATTGGCTATCAACTTTTCGAAAGTTAAAACTCTTCCGATTGGTTGTTTTTGTGAAGGTTAAATTTTGAGATTGTATCCTGATCACCAGATTTGAGAAATAACCGCTTCTACTTTTGTAGCCAGTTACTTAAAATGTTGCTTACATTGTTTGTTTCCCATCAATGTGTGTAGCTATCTGCTAGCTAAAATTGAAGACAAAAATTTACGTCAATGTTTACGTCCCAAACTGGGGTCATCAGAAAAAGCAAGAACAAAGCCCCTAGCCTTGAGGAACTCAACAGCCAATCACAGAAGTCTTAGCGTAGGCGATACGATTCCCAGATATCACTCGACTGTCTAAGAAACGGCAACAAAGAGGTGACAGAATAACCTTCAGCAGGAAAACAACCAATCAGAAGACGTTGCTTCTCTGCTAACAATAACGAATAATAATAATGTACATAAAAATCTATAAATATCTGTTGATTTTCTCAATAAACGATCTGTTGCCTGGTCCTTCTGTTGTTACAGATGATGACGTCACCCAAGTATCCTTCATCTCACGGTCACTTCATCGTAGACTGACTACCTCACCGCATTTTCCACCCAGTCCCAAGCTTAGAAAATAATTGGCGGTATAGGAGACACTGAGGTGACAATCATAGTACATTTACAAGCCAGAGAAGCCGGCTTGGATGTCAATCTTCACCATTTCCAAACAAACGCCATTAGAATGATGATACGGCTGGATGCAAGACATTCTACGAAGAAAACGATTATTGAGCATGCAAAGTCATCTCACATCCTCAACTCCGAGATGTCGAGTTTAACAGGTGTAGAGTAAGACTGCACTCACAGAATAAGTTGTAAAGTCGATCTTTGATAGTCAGGCTACTGATGCGATTACAGCGAAGATAGTGAAAGTACGCAAGTATCACCCTGGCTTTCAGTGAGAGATCTCATCCATCACATTCCCTCCAGCATTCATAAAACTATCTAGAAACTGTTAGGAAGAGGCAAAACATGCAATTATCAGGTCATCAGTCAAGTTATTATCGCGTTATTAACAAGTCGTTGACATGCAATTATTCCTGCTTCTGATTGGACGCTTGCACAATACAAACTCTCAACCGGATTGGTTGATTTCCAGTCTACCTTATTTTCTGTATAAATACAGTCAATTTTGTCATAATAAATGAACCCGGTTTTACAGTTGATTCTCTTCGTGTTCCGATTTACCAGTTAAGTGGGTACTGGTCAGTAGTTAAGCAGTGACCGCGTGACAAAGGATCCAGCATCATAACAGAAACACTTAGATATCGACTAATTCTAATGTTTCACCTGTGAGATTGAGTTCAGGTAATGACTCCTACCAGTATGGAAGCGGTCCTTTGTACTAAAACATGCTTCATATGTGGACACTGATCCCTAACTGACTACTTGAGACCTGTATTCCATCTCACCTTTGATACATTAGTAGTTATCAATTCGCAGGGAGCACTTATCTAGGGAGCATTGTCTCAACTACAGGAGGAACGGACGCACGAAGATGTCAAATCGAGAATCGGGAAAGCAAGAAACACATTCATCAACCTGAAACCAATCTGGAAATCTTCGTCACTCAGCATCAACAACATAATTCGGATTTTCAATATAAACAAACGTCAAGTCAGTGAGTTCTTCTATACGGGTCAGAAACTTGACGGCGGGTCACAAAGAATATTTCCAACAGCCTGTTGCAGACCTTTGTCATTAACAGCTGTCTTCGCTCTATACTGAAGATCAGATGGCCCCCGGAAAGAATCACTAACAAGAAACTATGGGAACAAACAAAACAAGAACCAATCGCTCAACAAAATATGCAGGAGAAAGTGGAGATGGATTGGACACTCGCTGAGGAGGCCACTGGGTGACATCGCGCGTCAGGCCATTGCTCGAGTGGAACCCGAAAGGGAAACGGCGAGTGGGACGTCAGTGCAAGGGTGACATGGAGGAGATTGTGTGAAGAGGAGTTGAAACAGTATTGATTAACATGGATGGAGGTGAAAAGTACAGCACAAGACAGAAGCCAGTGGAGACGTTCAGTTGAAGCCATATGTTCCACTAGGAACTCAAGGGAACAATAATAATAATTCGCATATATTTTGAATGATTTTGAAAATATGAGTAGACATTTTTTTTTGAGGGATCTCTGGGAATGAAATTACTCTGCATAATCTGTTGTGTCAAAATGCAGTACAACCTACCACACTACCCTCACACTCTGTAATTCCTGTTTGTTTATTTATTTGTTTTTCTTGCAGTTGACCGCCTATGCGTCTCCGGCCAAGTATTTAGACCAAACACAGAACCAGCTAAATGGCCTGGTAAGTTTAATACTCTCAATTATACGCTGAATACCATTCCTATTTTCTGTTGATTGATAAGATATGTTGTTTTTAAGGATATTAGCTATGTGAAGATATTATTGATTTTATTGCTAGTCGATTAGGAATTAAATCAGAAATTAAGTATCTTGGACTTATTCTCTTTTCTGATCTCTCCTAGTCTTCCCATGTCTTAGCGATCTCCTCTAAAATATTCCGCCTGACATTTTACATTAAGAAGTTAAGGCACTCGGGTATAACTCAACCTCCCATCTTACAGTTCATAAACTCTTGCATCCTACCTATTCTTCTTTATTGTTCACACTTATTCTTTCCTGGTTTGTTTAAAAATGACTATGTCACAATTCGTAGAATGCTGAAGACTGTCAGTAGGATGAGTGTTGTCCCATTGGACCACATAGTTAACGTCGTTGTCGATAGGCACTTGACTTCGTGCAGTAAATTTGCTAGAGGGATTTTGTCTGACTTGGAGCATCCACTTTACCCTCACCTTTCACCTTGCATCTCCTTGGGTAAAACAAGAAGTAACTTCAGAAAACTGTATGCTCGCCCGTCTAAGTATAAAAATTCTATGATACCATGCTTGGCACGTATTTTATGGGATGAAAATAGCGTCAGGCAAGAATTAACTAATCTTTTTTCATCCAGTAAATAAGCAATCTCCTCCATCCATCTTTACATACCTTCAAGTTTTACTTTTATTATTTCTATTATATTTATGGTCCTGTTGCTTCTTTGTTTTACTCTCATAATTGCAAACATCGACTTATCTCTATGACTGCTGTAATCTTCGTTTTTCCCCTCACCATATCATGTAAAGAGAACATTATTTTCAATATTTTTTTTTAAATGCTACGATTTCTATACCGCATCGACAATACTGTATGAAACAAGCCCACGGCAATTTCCGCTTGTATTATTATCATTACCTTAGATGTTATCATTATTATTATTATTTCCACTTTATATGCTGTGTGTTTTTGACATTACCCCTATTGTAAATGTGGAAAAATTTCCTGTGTGATTAATTTTATTTATAATTTGAGGAAATTAGATGCAAGATATTGTGACTAATGCTGAAAATTCCATTCTGTATCACAAGTACTGTTTTGGGAATAAAGTAAATTATTATTATTATTATTATTATTATTATTACTGCTCTTGTTCTGACTAGCCTCTAGATGGATTTCCTCACTGTGTAGAGACATTACTATTTTTTGTTATTATTATTGCTTCCCATGGTTCCGAGTGGAACATGGGGCTTCAATAGTACATCTCCGCTTTGTCCTATTCTCTACGTTCCCCACCAATGCCAATAATCTCTGATCTCTTCCACGCACGATCGCTTTCATGCCAAACAAGCCCAACTCGTCGTTTCCTGTTGGGATTCCACTCGAATGATGGCCTAGCGATCGCACAGTGTTATTCGACGGTCTCCTCAGTGTTGGTGTCTGCCCAATTCATCTCCATTTTCTTCTATATATTCGGTGAACGACAGGTTCTTGCTTGGTTTTTTGTTCCCATAGTTTCTTGTTGCTTGCTTATTCTTTCTGACCTGGCATTTGATCTTCAATATGGAGCGAGGGCAGCTGTTGACGAAAGCCTTCATTCGCCTGTTGGAAATGCTTTGCGGGACGCGCGTATCAAGTTTTTGACCTATATAGATGACGTTACTGACTGACTTATCATGGGTGCCGGAAATCATGCGTAGACTAAGCGGTCCAGAGGAGGAACAAACACGAGAGAACCAGACAGCCTTTAGACCAGGAAAAGGGTGTATTGATCATATCTTCACCTTTCGACAGATTCTGGAACATAGGCATACTTACCACTGGCTTCCAACAGTCGTTATATTTCTTGACCTAACTAAAAGGAGCATTCGATTCTGTCTATCGAGAGGTACTCCAGCTATGTTTAGCTGTGAAAGGAGTGCCGAGGAGATACTTAGCACTGATTAAGGCACTCTACTCGAACTCATGCAGCCAGGTGAGAGCTTACGGTGAGTTGTCATCTGAAGTGATGACAACTAGTGGTCTCCGTCAGGGATGCCCACTGTCCCCATCTCTCTTTAATTTCATCATAGATGTACTAATGGACTTAACCCTAAGTGACTTCAGTGACTCAGGGATTGACTTGTTGGCACCAGAGAATTATCTCGTTGACATAGAATATGCAGATGATACAATCCTCCCAATTACGTGAAGACGCTGACAAAATGCAGAGTCTTCTGAACTTCTTGAACTGAAATCGGCGAATGTTTGGCATGCAATTCGCTCCCGCCAAATGTAAGATGATGTTACAGGACTGGACCACACTGACTGCTAGCTTAGAAATAGGGAATGAAGTGGTAGAGCGTGTCGGCCACTTCATTTATTTGAGAAGCTGCATCAGCCAACGCCAGCGGGTTGATGCTGATGAAATCTCAGCACGAATACAGAAGGCTCGTTCCGCATATGCCTGCCAACTTACACCATCTCTGGCTAAGTAAACATGATATCCGGCTATTTATCGATCAAAAGACCTGTGTACTTCTGAGTAGTCCACCCCGTCCTCCTTTATGGCTATAAGACCTGGCCATTGAAAGTGGAAGACATGAAAAGCCTGGCTAGCTAGGTAGCTGTCTTCCAACATAGGTGGTTGCTATCTATCTCCCGTATTAGGTAGTATAATAAGATGATCAATATTGAGATTAGGCTTTGGTCGAGTGATAGTTAGGAGAGAAGGGAAATCAATCGCCGAGGCTGTGAAAATACATCGATCGAGATAGTTACGACATCTGTTACGCATGCCTATCCTAGCCATCACCTTCCTCGACGGGAAATGTTAGCTGACATAGGTTCAGGCTGGAAAAGAGCCAGTGGTGGTCAAACTAAAACATGACTTTATCAGTCAATGAAATTCACAACAGTTAGTTTAAGCCGCGTAGGAAGGTGCAGACTTCCTGGTTGGGTAAAAACCAGTGGAAACTGGAGACAATTGGTGATATGGCTCAAATTCGTTCCTAATGTCTACGGCAGATGCGTCCACTCCTTGTGACTTATGATTTCCAATGAGACTATATTGTTCTTCGATATTACTATTCTCTTTGCCTCACACTTCTGTTTATTATCTGTCTTTTCAACCTACCTTTACTCTCTTCTCTTGCTTTGTGTCCCATATTGAGTGTGGTAACTTGAAATGCTGCACATCAGTGCAAAGTTCTATGTTGAAAACAGACAGACAGACATTCAATCTAGTTGTTTATACTGAGTGCAGAAAATTTTCAAACTGAAGGTCTCTCTTGCCTTTCCGATTCTGGTTTCGACACCCCCCTGCTGTTTTGATTGCATGTAGTTGAATCGATTCTGCTGAGATAAGTGAAGGAAGTTAACCTCTTACAAAATTATTCTGTTGATAGTGATTGGTTGTTGTTGTTGGTTGGTTGGTTATCGTCATCGCCTCCAACTTCTCTATATTATTTCACCCCTTGTAGCTTTTTGTGACCCTAAATAAATCCATAATCTCGGAATCGATATTAAGTAGTATCTAATTTCATGCTTCTAGTCCTTCGTAGTGGTGCATACTGAATTCTATCGGTCAAATTTGTAATCTGGACACCATGGTAAGTGGCTTGCCATCATGGTGCACTGGATGACTTCGGTTCGAATCTCAGTAAGGATATGAGTTCCTTCAAGGTTGCAAATGCACCTTGATGACTAGTGAGTGTGCCAGTCAATAAACCCGAAACCTGGATCCAAGTGTTCCTGTTGATTGCCTTCAACCATGTAACAATAAAGTCGTATTCGTTAGTGAAATACAGAAATAGGCCTCTTTGGAGCCGCCTCACATCTACTATCTTTAAATTCCAAAGCTAAAAATGTAGACAAACAGAAGGTGTAGCAATCGGATGGATCACTAATTTCCCCTATCGTAGCAGAAATATTTATGGATAGCTGGGAAAATATGGCTTTTAATACGTTTAATCCTATTCCAAAAATATTGTGGAGATATGTGGATGACACTTTCACTCACAGTGTTAAAAACAGAACATATCTCTAGCTTCTTGACACACATAAACTCACTAGTAGAGGGAATAAAATTCACATTTGAATCAGAAAATGAACAAGGAGAATTGGCTATGTTAGATTCTAAAATAAAACGAACATAAGAAGGTTCATTGTACACTAGCCTTTATAAAAAACCCAAGCATTCTAATAGATGTTTAAACTTTAATTCATCGCATCCGTTACCTGTCTGTGAAGTCTGACTTAGTGCTATTGCTTGGTTTGTTAGACACTTAACTAAGTAGCACAAAAAAAGACCTAAATGATGAAATAAAACAGACAGAAGAGGCGTTGGTTTTAAATAACTATCCTCTAAAATTCATTAGGAAGATCGAGAAACGCCAAAAGCAAAATAAAAATAATTGTGAAACTAGTAATGATAAGTAAGAGAGAATATAAGTCATCTACTGTTATACCATATTAGGAGGGGACATCTGAGACACTCCCTACGTAGGATTCTGAATAAAGCAGGAATCAGGGTGGCGGCATTCAAACCTACAAACTCACTCAGGGACAACCTCTGTAGGTTAAAGGACCCTGTAGGTTGACTCAGTCACACATAATAATATAATTTACAAAATACCTTGCACTGACTGTGACTGAGGTTTACTACATAGGTCAAACTAGTAGATCGGGTGGGTTTAGTCAGATTGTCGGAACATAAGAATTTAGCTGAGGTAAGAATGATTTATCCCTCGAAGATAAGTTATTTAGAAAAAAACACTCAGCGATTGCACTGCATGCATTAACAAACAACCACACAATAGGATGGGATAGAGTTAAAATTCTGGGAAGTAATATAGGAAGGTGGGGAGACAGAGAGGTTGATTACTGAATCCTTGTTCATCGAGTCTACACCCAAAACATGAAATATTAATGACTCATCACTCATACCGGAAATCAAATCAAGCGATGAAAACTAATGGAATTATATAAACGAAGTTAGAAAGTTGTTTGATTACCTTGATATGATAATGAGATAATGTGCTCGAAAGGTAGTCATCAGTAAATACCACTGTATAACACTGTGAGACTTTATCAAAATAAATTTTTGTTGTTCGGGACCGTTGTTTCGTCCCAGTTTGGAACCCATCAACAATACTCACCCAAAACTGTGGGTTCGAGCCTGAGAACACCTGCTAGGGAAGCTCGTAGACCGTTCAGCCACATTAACACCCGTCTCAATGGCCAGTCCATAAATTCTAACTTCTACCATTTCGTGATTCATTTCTTTGTACGACTGGCACCAGCCAATGTCATTGGCGAGTATTTTTCCTCACTTCCCACAGGGTGGAACCCTCCTGGTCATGACTTCTCATTAAAAATACAGTCAACATTGTCCTGCAGCTGGTCACTAGCGAAACTCAGATAAATTTTCAAGAGTTTGTCCAATGGTCTATGAGCTTGTCTTGTAACCGTAAGGTCCGATGTTTGAGTTCCTGTTGCAGGTGCGTACTTTCACTGAGACCCAGAAGTCCACGACGAAACGTCTGTCCAGTAATCCGTGGCTGGTTTTCAATGGTTCTCCAACTGATATAAATCCTTAGTCAAACTTCAAACAATTATTATTATTATTTGATCTACAAACACCGTCACTGGTTAAATAATTTTTTTAATGTATAATGCCTTAAGAAGATCTAATTGAAAAGAACAAACAATATTGTTCACTTATATGCCCTGTTTTAAACAGAAAATATTTTAATTACAGTCCTACTGTATCATGCTTCCATTGTGAAAATATATTCTCGTTATACTGTTTCTTTTTTGTTTTCTTTTAGGTCTTACATGCTTGAAGAGTTACACCGATCCACAGGTACAAAGCAGTGCCATCCATCCGAGTCAAATGATGATGCGTATAGCATCGTCAGCACAGAATTTATCCGATCGTGGTGAATCTGCTGTGCTATCAACACCGCCAGTAGTCATCCAATCAGTTGACCGGCGTCGATTAATCGGCCTGTTGGCTCAAGCTTTAGCTGCCTCCTATTTCGGTCTACTTGTCTATGCTTTATACACTCGTGACACGTCTATCCTCTACCGGCTGGCATGTGCACGTTTAGACGCAAAGACATGGAGTCGTGTATTCGGTGGAACATACCGGGCTAAGCCTTATCGTCCACCAACACAACCGCCTGGCAGCAGTAGCTCGGTAACATTCAATTTAAAGACAACGACAACAACAACAGATAAGAAAGGTGTTGCTCCACCTCCACCGAAACCACCAAGTCGACCTAAACGGTAAGATTTTTTCACTTTGTGGAAACCCTTTGAGATTATAATTAGAAGCTATGAGTTACTTTTTCTCTTGTCTCATATATCGATTCGCAAGTTGTGATAGCCGTTTTTTTCCCTTTGATTTCATTTTTTTTATAAATATGTAACTATCGGATGTCAGTGAGTTTCTGTGTGAAGAAGTCTGTCTTAGAGTTTATTGTAACAAGGGACTCGACCGATAGCTGCTACCTTGACGTGGTGGTGGTGGTGGTCGGGCTTGCATATCGCGATGACCCACCAACAAGCTACACTGGCTGGAACCAATGTTCCTGTAGGTCCTACCATGCTAGGAAGTTTGTTAGGATAGCGATTAGACTAAAAGCAGTTACCGGCATTGTGTAAGAATCTTTCTTACACACTATGCTGGGAGTCTGAGGGCGAAGTCGTACTGCTGCGGAACAAGGATGTAACAGCAGGAAGGGGATGTTTCCCTAAGATGACCAGCATGCCAGCCAGCCAACTATGCTGCCTCTCCACTCCGGAGATAGTGGGCTAGAAAAGGTCGACTCCAAAAATTGTACATTCCGACTAACCCCACCTGCGGTGGTCCGTAACCGGCGGTAAGTTTACTAATACGGAACCAAACCAAAAAACCAGTTCATACAGGCCGTCTGTGACTGGCTGGGCTCTGTGGTTACGCAACACTAACCCTCTCTCTGTTTCAGGTACTCGAAGAATCAATCAACTTCCACGGTGTGGGCAGCCGAGAAGTAACAACCGCCCACACACTTCCAAAAGCACAGAAAGCCTTCTTGAGCATCATTCTCCTCTACCCACATCACCATCATCTTATTCCCCTACTACAGTTAGTACTATTCACAATTTCGCAATCTGTACACCATTCGAGCAGGTGAAATTTTCACCACAGTTTCCATTTGAAAACCAAGTTATTCAGATCGCCACGATATTTGTGATCCGCTTGATTACCCCACTTATGGTATCATATTAGCAGAAAACTATATACTACTGATGGATTGATTGAGATGAGTAGTATTTGTATACCCCATCACTCACTTCAACCGTTCATCTAAACACTGAACGACAGTTTCGCTTAATTTGCGACGGAGTTGATTAACCGTCGGTGTGTATACCCGGTTTGACTTAACTCTGAGAGCTGAATTAGTTCATTTATCCAGGTATTGGTTTGTAGGGATTTGATTGATTGGTAATAGGATTTTACCGATGAGATGCTCACTGGCGACTTACCCTATTCAGGTAGGTAGTCACCTGGGGTTCTAGTAGGAAGTCGTTCGGGTCAAGACAAATACTCGCCGAAGACATTGACCACTGTTTCGGATCCCAGTAGCTTTCTGGTCTACGAACCTTGCAACCAGAAGACCCTGGGTTCGAACCGCTGTAGTGGGTGCGTACTGCTGAAGATTCCCGAACTAGTCTGATGAAACAGCCATCAAGTACTTCCAGGTTTTCATATGGTTCTCTAACCGATGTCAGCTCATGATGAAATCCTGTAACCAATCAGTTCACATATTGTGATCTTGGTTTCCAAAGGAAACTTCGCTGAAATTTCACCTAGAACAGTTCGTCCCAGTAACTAGCTAGCCAGAAATTGGGTTTGATTTGAAATGTGATTCGACTGTCTGAGCTTTTTTTATTAATAAGCTCAGAATAGCATATCACTTAACTCTGTAGGAGAGGAAGATATTGTTTAGTCGATGGCTTGATGGGTCAATAAAAAGATCTATTTATAGAAAACCTACCTGGACAGGACAGTGTCTTAATTACTACACCGTTTCTCCCCTGTTCGGTACAAAAGAGCCTTAGTAAGGTGCCCTAGCAATTAGAAAGTTTAAACCACTTTTATGCGTTCAAAAACAAATCATCATCACACCAAAACTACCTTCCTTGGTAAATTTTGCGTTGATACCATTGTAGATGTACTATTACCTTTGTTATTTGGTTTAGTGATCTTCATTGTTATTCTGACCTTGAATATGTCCTTTTAACTTGACCTAACTTGTCTATTTTCTCACTTCTTAACTCTTTATTAATTTCATATTGTTCGAAATGTGTTGCGCAAATACATCACAACACGATTCAGACAAATTACGTCTTCTTATTGCTTTATCTAAACCATAATAATAATAATAATGGAGAAAACATTGTGAAGAGTAGGGAAAGAAAATTGTAAACGTAAAATAAAAAAGTACGCTACCAAGGTAGATTTAAGCCGAACTACTGTCTCCTTTTGTACACATAGCCGACCTCTTTAATCTGATTGCATTTGGTTTTAGGGAAATCGAGAAGTGTATTTTTTATTATTCCTTGTTTAGTAATAATTATAAAGCTTTTACTCAACGTCACTGTATGATTACAGTCCAATAAATGATGTGTGATAGTGCTCCTTGGAATGTCATCATGAGTAACTGAGAGTTATTTGATGAAAAATCATGGCGATGAACAGGATGCTCATCGATCGTATTAGTTGGCGATTGAGCTCTCTTGCAAGCCGGGAGGCATTCATGCGTCGTCGAAGATCATTAACCCAGTACGATTGCATGACCAATGAACCGGCTTCATATACCGCGAAAATATCGTGGTTTTCTTCAATTGGCGAAGAACTCCATTGTGGGACGAAATGGATATCCAGTGTTCCTAGGTTTTCAATGATTCTCTGAATTTCTATATATGTATATATCGTCTAAGTTTCTTTTCCGACATCTTTTCCATAATTTATGTGCAATATCAATTTGTTTTACAAAAATATAGTAATCTAGGTATGGCTATGCGGAAGTTTCATTTCCCTCATATTATTGTGTAAGTTGATGACAAAATGAAAACTAATCATAGAGCAATACATATATATGTACATACTGTGTGCGTTGTGTGTGTGTGTGTTTACTGTATGTACGCTGAGAGTATTTTGAAGCAAAGTGTTGGCTGGGTGTTGTTCATAACACGTGGCGGGTGCTTCCTTTTTTTCATAAATATATGCCCTTTTCTCTTACTGCTTAACACACTATAGTTGATTACTTTTGTTATTATTATTATTATTCCCTTGGATTCTGCAGTGGAATATGACTTTGACAGTACATCTCCTCTATATCACCCTTGGATGTCCACTCTCTAGGACCTAGCGTCGTATATATCCAATCCATTTCCTGTTACCAGGGTACAGTCTTGTTGACATTTATAAAATTATATTTGTAAAATCTCAGCTAAAATCACACCTTCACGCCTGTTCAAAATGTTGGGATTCACCCATATATGTAGGGCTTCTGCAGTCAGTCTTTCTTTATATGAACCAAAACCTTTCTGTAAAACCTTATTCTCATCAAGGTCGATTTTGTGTCCCGTTTCTATCGAGTGCAGTACAATCGCTGAGTTGTTTTCTAGCTTCTTCAAGTCTGTAGAGGTCTTTGGAACCACCTTTAGACATTGTTTATGCTCTTTCACCCTTACATTTACCTGTCTGGAAGTTTCTCCTACATATACGGCGTTACAATCCCTACAATTGATCTGGTATACACAATTCTACTGGTTTTCTTGTTCTATTTTATCCTTAACCTTAACCAGTAATGAGCGTAAGGTGTTTGATACACGAAAATACACTCGTATGTTATGGTCGTTAAGGATTCGCTTTATTTCGTCGGATGTTTCTTTGCGGTAAGGAATCACCGCTGTACTAACCCAATTCTTAGCATTAGGTTTTGATTCATCCTTATCTTCACATTTTAAATATCTATTTATGAAGGTTTTTGGATAATTATTTGATTCAAGAATGGATTGAACCAATTTTAATTCCTTGCTAATATCTTCCTCCTCAGTAACTAGACGTTTGGCTCTGTTGATCAGATTCTTGGTCACAGTTACTTTGGTGGTAAATGGGTAAATGTTTACTATACCTATTGATAGCTGTTTCTTGATTCACAAGACTGGACAAACAATTTAAAACAAGAGATGTACTTTTATATTTAAACATACTATTTTATTTATTTATTTATTTTACATGTTGATGCTTGTTTCATGACTCATGATTGGACAAAATTTAAAAACATGAGTTGTTCCTTTTATATATAAACCTCTGTTTATTTTAATTCGATTAATTTCCCTGAAGAAATTCGGACCAGATTGCCGAACGAAACGTTGGAATTAATCATTTCAATTTCGCTGAGATTTTACAAATATAATTTTATAAATGTCTACTTCTCAATCAGCGCTCAATTATTTTGCAACTATCCGGTCAAATCTTGATCACAGTTCATATGAAGTGTAGTCTTGTTGGCTTAGAATATACGAATGATATAATTCTCCTAGGTAATGATCCTGAACACCTTGAGCAGAAATCTCTGGATGTTTTGGATCCGATTTGCTTGTGTCAAATATAAGATGATGCTACAGGACTGGACTACACATCGACTTTTAGCTTTCAGATAGGAGGTGAAGTCGCACAGCCTATTGACCACTTCACTTATTTGGAAAGTTGATGAAATCTCACAGTTGATGGATACAACTTAGAGTCCATCTCTGGAGTAGACGTGATAACCGTCTGGTTACCGATCAAAGTACGCGTATACTGCTCACCAGTTCTCTCCTTACACCTTTATGGCTGACTGTGAAACGTGGCCATCGTAAGTGAAAGATACGAAAAGGCTAGATGTCTTTGATCATAATAGGTTTCTGCGTTCTGTCTCCCCTAGGTATTAAGTGGTATAATAAGATGGGCAATATTGAGGTCAGGCTTCCGTCGAGTGTTAAATAAGGAGGGAAATACAATCGATAAAGGTTGTGAGGCTACTTCGATTGAGATGGTTAGGACATGTATTACGCATGTCTAATCATCGTTAGCATTCCTCGACTACGAATAATGTTAATTGACATAGGATCGATGAGGTTGGAAAAGAGCTAGTAGCAGTGGTCAAACCAAAACTTATCATGAGTCCACGAAATCTTTGACTGTAAGTGAAAGAGATATAAAAAGGTGTAGACTTCCTGACTGGTTGAGATCCTCAGGATTCTAAGAACCAATGAATACTGGAGATAACTGATAGTGGTATGGCTCAAAATCCTTGTTGTCAATGTCTGGTGCAGATGCATTCCCTCTTTGTGATTCCCCATATCCATTAAACCCTTATGTTTTTTCTTCTGTATTACTGTCCTTTCTTTCTCCCTCATATTTCAGCGTAAAATTGTTTTTTCGAATCTGTTTTTTCCGTCTCTTTTGTCTTGCTTTGTGTGGTACATGGAGGGAGGGAGGGAGTGTAGCAACTGGAACTGCCGCACTTCTGTTCAGATTTCTATGTTGAAACCCGTCAGTCAATCAGTCCATTTTCTACTGCCTATTTTCCGAGTTTTTGCCCAACACATTTCAAAATGACTTAAAGTTATTGGTGAATAATGCCCCCTCCCTCCCCCAGATATGAAACCTTTCTCATATGTATTGTTTGAATTAACTTAATTTTCCTTAATACTAGGCTTAAGAAGTCGGATAATGCGATAGACAGACAGACAGTGGGCAACGAGGAGACAGGCATAAAATGGACCAATACAAAATACTTGGAGAATCTGGTTTTCGACGATGTGATGCATGTCTGATTTCCCACAAATACTGGAAGATATGCAAGTGAAAGGCAACAAGGTGGCAGAGGAAGCATCAAAGATTGGACTTCAGGTGAACATAGAGAAAACAGATGTAGGTGATGAAGATTCCTGGCCAACAGCAGCAACAGCACCAGACAACAATCAGCATAAGTGGGAGAAATCGGAAAGGAGCAACCTCCTGTACCTACCGACCCACCTACCTACCAGGGAAGCATCGTTTGAACTACAGGCTGATGGAACCGATGAGGATATCAAAACAGCGAGGATCGGGAAAGAAAGGCTGTGTGGAGATCAGCAGCTCTACTCAGCACGAAACATAAGATCCGAATTTTCAACTCAAGTGTGAAGTCAGTGCTACTTACTGTACTGATTGGACACTTGGTTCCATTTTACAAAGAACACTTCTAACTAACTGCAGACCTTCATCAACAGCTTTCTTCGCTCAATGTTCAAGATCAGATGGCTGGCCGGCAAAGATCAGCAATAGGGATATCTGGCAATGAACGAACCAACCTATCAGGAACGAATTGTGCAACAAATGTGCAGGAATAAATGGAGGTGGACTGGATTGGCGATACTCTGAGAAACCCATCAAATGACATCGCGAACCAAACCATCCCTTCATTATAATCCGAATGAGAAACGAAGAGCGGGTCGTCTGAGGGTGATATGGAAGAGATCATGCGAGGAGGAGATGAGATACTATCCGCAATCTTGGCCCCAGTTGAAAAGGAGAACAGAAAATAGAAGACGGCAATGTGTTGTTGAAACCCTATGTTCCCCTCGGAACCCAAGGGAACAATAATGATAAAACATTTGTTGATACCCATAATGTATCACTTTGTGTATTTAATGATAACATGCATATGCATAGTTTCTGCCTAACAAAATATATTTAACAACTAACTCTGGTCTCATACACGAAATAGGTGGCAATTAAATAACAAGGCTGTTGTAATACTACACCGCAGTGGGTGATTAGTTTCCTAACAGACAGAAACGAGTTTTTCCTTACATGCACTTTTAACCGTGAAGAAACATATATATCTCTTTAAAGGTGTGTTATTTCATGCAATTCGTTTGGCTGGTGTGTTTTTTTATCCTGATTTCGTTAAGAAAACCTGTTTTTAAAGATTGGTGAAAATCAACTGTTTTGTTCGACTTGTGTATGTGTACTTGTGTTCAAATTATGTTTTTATGATTGGTTCAGACATCCTGAGCAGTTAGTTAAAAGTCACATTACCCATTCATTGCTGGACCATTATTCTTATTATTGTCCCATTGATTTCCGAACGGAAAATAGGGCTTCAACAGAACATCTCCATTTTGGTCCTATTTTCTGCAGACCTCTTTATCTCATCTCCTCCCCATCATACGATCTCCTCCATGTAACCCTCGGACCCTGGCCCCATTTGGCGTTTCCCAATCAGGTTCCACTTGGGCTATGGCCTGGCACGCGATGTCATCCAACTTTACTCTCTTCTCTTGCTTTATGTGCTGCATAGAGTGTGGCGATTCGAACTGATGTACATCTTTGCAAAGTTCTACATTGAAACCAGTCAGTCTGACAACGGTCTACTCAGCGTTCGTCGCATCCACCTTCACTGGGCAATGGGTTCTTAGTTGGTTTTTCGTTGTTAATTCTTTCCGGCTATTTGATCTTTACTGTGGAGTGAAGACAGTTGTTGATTAAAGTCTCCAGCAGCCTGTTAGAAATGCTTTTCGTGATGCACGCGCCGAGTTCTTGACCCATGCAGAAGCACTGACTGACTTAACATTGATGTTGAAAATCCAACTTTCGCTCCTTATGGTCAGTACCGAAGATTTATGAACTGACTTCTGAGTGATGACGTTCTGTTTTGCCTTTTCGATTATCATTTTTGACATCCTCATCTGCTCCAACCTGCATGCAGTCGAAAGGATGCTTCCGACATACATGAAGGGGGGTAACGTCTTTCAAATTTCTCCTGTAGGTTTTCGAGTCTTTTTGACATTAGACATAGGTCATCCATAAAGTGCAGATCTTCGAGGCTCTTCTTGTCGGCCTGGTAACATTCTTGTCTTCTTGCCCCCACCCCCCATGCATGATGTTCCATGCAGTAATGCAGCCCATGACGGTTAAGAATATCATCGGTGATAATAGACAGCGGCTTTGTCTTACTCCTGTCTGTACTTTATAAACTTCTCTGGTGTTTCTGTTGTGGATAACCTGACAGGTGGTATTGTTTTTCAGCTGTTGAATGAGCCTGATAAAGATTTATTGCAACGCTGTCCATACTGTCTAAATAGCTTCCAAATTACTTCATAGTACAAGCTGTAGAAGGCTTTTTTCAATGCTTTGTTCGATGATGATGATGATGTGTAGAGTAGCAATTTGATCCACACATGATTTCCTCCTCTTGAATCCATATTCATCGTAGAGAAATGTCTTCTTAATTCTTTTAATTGCATAGTTCGTCTGTCTATTAAAGACAGTACAAGTGTTGCCTTTCTCATTCTTCTTCTACCGTTTCTTCTCGTCAAATTTCAAGTTTTGAAACATCAATAAACGTGTTGTTTTTCACTAGATGAGAGTGTTAACTTCATGCCAAATCTTCCGTCTTTTCCAGAGTTACTTCCAGCTGGTAAATTAGATTACGTTTAAGAGTGTGATTCAGCAGGGAATCGAACTCTGGACCACGTGTTTGAGTTAGCTTTAGTGAATGTTCTACTATTTAACCATTGCTGCAATCATGAATTGAAAATTATAGTTCATCTTACTGCGTTGAAAGAAGTTATAGGATTAAAGTTAATAGCTGATAGCTATTCAGTTTAATTTAGTCTTTCCCCCTTTGCTTGACTGGAGTAAAGTGCTCAGTCTCAGGTTGTGACATGTTGTCTCCTTGTGTGATGGCTGCTTCGACGATATCTGATTATCATCTTATTTGAAGTAAATTGGTGGGTGGTGACTACTAGCCTCAATGGAATCCATGATGCGCATTTCTTCCTATTTATTGACTCGTCAGTTGGATATACCTGGATTCCACTGCTAGTCACCATACACTAATTTACCTCAAGTTGAGTAATCGAACATCGTTGAACCATCTGCATAAGTAGCTGACATGTCAACCAACCTCAAGCCGAGCACTACAGTTCAATCAACCAACGGGAAAGTCCGAATCGAATTAAATTAGTTACTGATATCCGTTGCACAAGAGGTGCTAGCTTTCGTGACCCAGGTAGACCCTAGTAGATAACGCTTTGGCGTTTGAAACGACAGTCACTGGGGCTGAGCTTCAGTGGGAATACCATCTCTTTCTGTGGGGGAATCCACGTACATGCAGATGACGAGTCCCAGATACGACGAAATACCCATCCTAGTAGATTCCATTGCAGCGAGTCACCATCCGCCAGTTATCTCTAAATTATTCAGGATTTTTTGCGATATGATTAAGTTCTGCATTTGTCTTATTATCTCTAACCTAATCTTCTGCTTGTGTCCTCATAATCTTCATATGGATATCCGACTCGAGTTCAAACCTCATCTCAAATATGTGGAATATTATATATAACATGCGTATACTGTTATAGATGCCTTGGAAAGTCATTACAAGTGTCAGCGTAGTTTCACTTTGCAACAAACAAGCTGGATGACTCACTGTCACCGTGCACTGTGAACTGCTGATATTAGTTGGTTGCAGGTAATCGCCAGGAGGAACACGATACCGCGAGATCTAGGTTTCCTGCTTGTTGGCTAGCACACTCACTAGTAAATAAGGCGTATTTTGAAGGGACTCATGTTCCTTTAGAGATCGGAACCCGTGTCATCCAGTGCTCTGTCTGTAGTTAGAGATGCGTTGCCACTGAGCTATTTGGGCTAGCAATTGACCTCCTTTCTGCAGGACTGTATTGGATACTTTGAATGAACGCTAGACAGTAATGGCTCGTCATCACGGATCACTTTAAATTACTGTTATTAGATGGTGGTAGCTAACGTCCTCTCAATTACCAGTGAGCAGTCTGTTGTGGGAGCGAACCAACCAGGAACCGATTGTGAAACAAATAGGCAGGAAGAAATGGAGATTGTTTGGCTGGCCATACTCTGAGGAAACCATTGAATGACATCATTAGACAAGCCATTGCTCGAGTGGAACCCGAACGGGAAGCGGTGAGTTGGTCGTCAGTGCAAGAGTGGGTGACTTAGAGGAGGTCATGTGAAGAGGAGATGAAAGCATGTGGGCAGACTTGGAGCCAGGTGAAGACTCTAGCAGAGAACCGAACGCAATGGAGACGCACGGCTGAAGGCCTATGTTCCTCTAGGAATTAAAGGAAACAATTATTTAGGAAGAAAAGAATAAAACAGGTACTTTTTGAATTCAGCCTTCATATTTCCTATATCGACATAGTGTTTGAGTCCCTTTCTTTTTAGCTTTGTTTGAATTCCTATGTGTTCAAAATGCATCAACCTACTGAGGTGATTATTTATAAGATATCGGGTGCAATACTGTCTTTTATATAATTATACCCCCACCTAAATATAACATAAAGATAACATTATTTTCAACTTCTACTTCCGTGTCTATATATATGTGTGTATACGTTTTATAGACCAACTCCAATTTCTGGTAAACGCGATCGATCAAAATCACGTAGTCCTGAAAAAGCTGTTATGAAGGCTAGAGATCGTGCAGTTGCAGCTCTTGAAGGTGAGTTAACGCTTTTACTATTGTTGTTGTTGTTGTTTTGTTTTCTCTTTGCCACCTAGATTTTTGGATGTTGTACAGGCTGGAGAAGTGATTGTCCTAGCTAACTAGCTAGCTATTAGTGTCACGGATGAAGATAAGATGATAAATTGCTCTGATTGGTTGTTAATTTTCTAAAGGTTAAACCTTGAGGCGAGCGATTGTCCAATGTAATTTTTTCCTGACCACAACGTAAGCTAAATCCAGATTTGAGGAATAGACACTTCTACATACATACATTTGCAGCTAGCCATTGACTTAAAATGTTTTTAATTTTCGCTGCTACTTTCTATATCAATCTGCGTCTATATACTACTGATAAATCTTGTCAGTATTACATGCCACAATAACTATTATTTAAAAACTTTGATCGGACACTAGTAACGAGTGTTCTGTGTGTCTAGTTCTTCCTTTGTTGTAGACTTAAAAATTAATCTTATGCTCACTAGCGACTGGCTCTATTCAGGCGGTGACCTGGGGTTCTAGTGGGAAGCCGTGACAAGTAGAGTACAGCAGGTTGAAGGTGAGGCAGTAACTCATCGAAGAAGACATTGCGAATCGGTCGCGCTATGTCATGAATTGGCAGAAGTTTGAATTCATGGTCTGACTATTGGATCGGGTCCCAGTGGCTGAAAGGTCTGCGGGCTAGCTCGTCTTGTAACCAGAAGGTCTTGGGTTCGAACCCCTGTAGTGGGTGTGTACTGTAAAAAGTCCCAAGGTAGGCTGACGAAACAGCTGCCCAGCACTCCCTGGCAGGTTTTCCAGTGGTTCTCTACCCGATGTCAGCTCATGAGGAAATCCTCCATCCAATCAAACTAAATCCGTACAAAACCAATATTTGAAAATTAAATTCTATCAGTCAGGATGGCAATGTGGCCACCATTCTAAGCAGCTCGCCGTCACTATGCACATTGATTCGATGATACCAGATGGTTGAAGGCAATCGGCCACAGGAAACCTTGCTTGACCTAGGTTTCATATCACTTGAAACCTGGAAGGAACTCACATCCCTTCTGACATTCGAACCCGCGTCACTCAGTGCCGCCTGCAGTCAGAGACGTTATCACTGAGCAGCTATTCGGGCTCGCGATTGACCTCCTGTAGGACTGTATTGGATACTTTGGTTGGACACAAGGTTGCAGATACGCCTTGGTGACGATTGCCAACTAGCACGAGACCTAAGCCGATTGCCTCCAACCATCTAATATCATAAGATTATTTAACAATCCTGGATGGTAGTCAGTATCTTCATCACGTTGTTGAGTAATAATCAATTTGGATATATTGCCCGAAACAACTATTCCTGGATATCCTGCCACGGCTGGCTGGCTGGCTGCATTCAACATAGAACTTCGCACCGAAGTGCAGCTGTTCGAGTTGCCACGTTCCGAATAGCACACAAAGGTAGACAAGAAAATGAGTGAAGGGAATCAATAGAGTTTTGACAAGTATAAGAGTGAAATATAATGAGTAGTGATAGAAAGGAATATGAAAGATTACAGAGACTGAATACATCTGCGTAAGCCATTGACAACGATTTTGAGCCATGTCACCTATTGTCTCCAGTCATTGATTCTTAGAGTCCCGAGGGCGGGCCCCAACCCGGAAGTCTGCATCTCCCTACCTGACTCAGTTTAACTGTCAAGGATTTCATGGATTGATGAGGCCATGTTTTTGTTTGGCCACCACTTACTCTTTTCCAACCTGTACCTACCTATATCAGCTAGTAATGCCCGTCGGGGTGGGGGAGGCGATGGATAGGAATGCGCAGCACGTAACCTAGCCATCTCAATCTGTGTAACCTTATAGCCTCTTCGACTGATTTTCCCTCTTTGCCCAACACTCTACGCCTAACGTCGACATTACTTACCTTTTTATGCCACCTAATGTGAGAAAGAGATCATAGACATCTATGATCAAAAACATTCAACCTTTTCATGTCTTCAACTCGTATTGGCTATGTTTCAGAGCCATAGAGAAGGACGGAGCGAACTGTTGAGCAGTACACACGTCCCTTGGTTGATAGCCGGATGTCACGCCTACGACAGAGATGGTGTAAGTTAGCGAAAGCAGCAGCTCGAGCTTTTTGGATCCGTGCTGAGATTTCGTCACCAATCAATCCGTTGGTGCTGTGCTGATACAACTTCCCAAATAGGTGAAGTGGTCAACATGTTCTATCATTTCACTCCCTATCATTAAGCTAGGAGTTGACGTAGTCCAGTCCTGTAGCAGCATCTTACATTTTACAGGAGTGAATCGCATGCCAAACATACGAAGATTGCTGCTCAAGGTGTTCAGAAGACTCTGCATTTTGTCAGCATCCTCCCCTAACAGGACTATGTCATCTGCATATTCTAAGTCTATAAGACTATTCCCTGGTAACAAGTCGATTCCTAAGTTGTTAAGTTCAGTTAAGGATAATTCCATTAGCATATGTATGATGAAGTTAAACAGAAATGGGGAAGGTGGACATCCTTGACGGACACCACTGGTTGTTATCAATTCAGATGACAATTCCCCATAAGCCCTTACACAGCTATGTGAGTTTGAGTAGAGTGCCTTGATTAGTGCATCCTGCCACGGCAGAAAGTAGAGGTGTTGGGTAGTGGTAATACACCTCGAACAGTTGCCGCGCCTTTCCTATAATAAGTGGCGTGCACTGTGTTGGGTTATCTGATGACAAAGGCTAAACAGCCAGATATATTGTCTTCCTATATGACAGAAGAAAGGTTGAAAAGATTCATTTCCAAAATCTCTATACACAACGACTAGTCCTACTGTAATGACAGAAGACAAGGGCCAGACAACAGATTGTTTATTGAGAAAATCAAGAGGTATTTATAGATTTTTATGTACATTATTTGTTAGCGGAGAATCAAGCTCTTTTGATTGGTTGTTTTCTTGCTGAAGGTTGTTCTGTTATGCCTTTGTGGCCGTTTCTCAGAAAATCAAGTCAGATATCTGTGAATCATATTTTCGACACTTTAACTCTGCTGTGAGTGGCTGGTGATCTTCTCAAGGTTAAGCTTTGTTACTGTGTTTTTTCTCATGACCCTGATTCGGGACATAAATTGTTGTCTATAATTTCGGCTTGCAGCCAGCTCTCACCACACTACTACAGACACCGTTAATAACCAACAGCCGCTAGATCGTTGATGAATCCTTATGGATATTTATTGTTTCTTTTATGACGATCAGAAAACCGGCTCGTTGTCATCTTAACACAGGGAACCCATCACTGCGTTCTACTGTGTGGATAGCTGCCTGAAACATCTTTGTGGAGGTTTCAAAGACAACAAAATGACGACTGGTTACAGGATTTCATCATGAGCTGACATCAGTTAGAGAACCATTGGAAAACCTGCTAAGGAGTACTGGACAAATGTTTCGTCCTAGTTCGGGGCTCTTCGGTAGTGCTCGTCCACCGGGGTTCGAACCTTCTGGTTTCAAGGCTAGCGAGTTCGTCGACCGTTAACTCACTGGGAACCGATCCGATTATATTCGTGTTTGAGAACTATGTGTGATTCTAGTTAGAACATCAAAAACTCAAAATTACTTCAGTAATGCCGTTAGGCTGGACTGGATTATGCATCGGACAGTGGGAAACGAGAAGACAAGGATATCCTGGACCGACGTGAAGAACCTAGAAGACCTGGATTTCGCGAATGATTTATGTTTGATGCCACACAAAATCGAAGACTTACAAGCGGAACGGAAACCGACAAACTGGTCGAAGAAGCGCCAAAGACAGGACTCCAGGTGAACATAGACAAGACGGAGGTTATGAAAATAACCAACCAACAACAGCAGTAACATCCAGCGCCAATCACCATCAACGGGAGGGATTTGAAAGAGGTTACTTCTTACACTTATCTAGGGAGCATTGTCTCAACTAGCGGAGGAACGGACGAGGATGTCAAATCGAGAATCAAGAAGGCAAGAAACACATTCATCAACCTGAAACCAATCTGGAAATCTTCGTCACTCAGCCTGCATCAACAACAAAATTCGGATTTTCAATACAAACGTCAAGTGATTCAGTTCTTCTATACGTATGGATCAGAAACTTGGTGGGTCACAAAGAATATTTTCAACAGCCTGTTGCAGACCTTTATCAACAACTGTCTTCGTTCTATACTGAAGATCAGATGGCGGCCGGAAAGAATCACCAACAAGAAACTATAGGAACAAACAAAACAAGAACCAGTTGCCCAAGAAATATGCAGGAGAAAGTAGAGGTGGATTGGACACTCGCTGAGGAGGCCTCTGGGTGACATCGCGCTTCAGGCCATAGCTCGAGTGGAACCCGAAAGGGAAGCAGCGAGTGGGACGTTCAAGGGTGACATGGAGGAGGTCGTGTGAAGAGGAGTCGAAACAGTATGGAATAACATGGATGCAGGTGAAAAGTACAGCAGAAGACAGAAGCAAGTGGAGACGTGCAGTTGTAGCCCTATGTTCCACTAGGAACTCAAGCGAACAATAATAATAATACTATAGAAGATAGTTAGTTTACCTAAATTCAACTCTAAGAAGTATCTTAGAATCAAGTAGAATATTCTTAATTAGGTAGGATCTAAAACTCTACCGACAAGAATCACACACCAACACTTCTTGAAGACAGATCAAGATGAGGATAAAATTGACTTGACACAAACAAAACTGAGGTGATAAGGATAACCAACCGACCAAGAACAACAGCAAGCACCAAACCCTGTCAACGGAAGTATTTTGAAAAAGGTCGTCTCAGCTACAACCGGAACGGATATGTGTTTCAAAACTGAAATCGGAAAGGCAAGATAGACTTTCATCAATCTGAAAACAGTTTTGAAATCTTCTGTACTCAGCATAAACGATAAATTTCAGATTTTCAACGTCGATGTTAAGTCGGTCAGTTATTTTTGTTGTTATTCCCTTGAATTCCGAGTGGAACTTAAGGCTTCAACAACACATCTCCACTTTGTCTTATCTTCTGCCGTTCTCTTCAGCTGAGTCCACGATTGCCCATAATCTCTCATCTCCTCCTCACACGACCCACTCATCGCCTCCCATTTGGATTCCACTCGAGGGCCTAGTTATCTAGCTTGCTAGTTTTCTAGCCGTTCCCAAGCCCGGATAAATAGGGAGGGTTGGGTGTATGGGGCTAGCAACCCTACCAACCACAAAAGCTATCAAACTAGCTAGATAAACTTCAACGCACAAATAAATATAGTCAGACAGTTACATTGTCCTATATGGGTCAGAAACTTGATAAGGGGGTCACAAAAAGCATTTCCAACAGGTTGATGTAGACTTTTGTCAACATCTACTTCCCTCACTGGATCCATACTGAAGATCTATATCATGGCTGGCTGGAAAGAATCATCAACAAGAAACTATGGGAGCGAACCAATCAATGACTGATGGTCAATAAATATGGTGGCGCATTAGGCCTTCGAGTGGGAATAGAGTAGTTTGGCCTGGATCTAAGGGTGACATGAAGAAGATCGTGTGATGGAGAGGAGATGGCAGCAGCCTATGAGCAATCGCTGAGTCCCAGCTACCAAAGAACTGCAGAGGACAGAGCGAAATGAAAATGGGCTGCTGTCGAAGCCTTATATTCGACCCAGAGCCCAAAGGAATAACAATAATAATAGTAAACAATTTTTGTTGATATTTTGTCGTCTATACATTAATATTTTATTTTATTATTATTGATTTTTGTTTTTTCCTATATTTATTCTATAGTTGCATCGAAGATTGGCAGTCCACCAAAGTCATCTGTCCTAACTAGTCAACATATACGCTTTCTAGCGCATGCTGAAGCTGCCGCTATAGCCGACTCAAAGGGTGAAACATACCGACAAGATACTTCTGCCTCAAATGAACAACAGGCGACAACAGGAGACCAACAACAACAACAGCAACAGCAAGCATCGGTCAGCCCTGATGAATGGTTCATCTTTGCACAATCTTCCATACTGTCATGTCTTCTTGAACGTGTAAGTGAACTGGGCAAAAGTGGACTCTGTGTTTATATTATTGATTGATTGATTGATTGGCGTGTGAGCAGTTGTTTACCGCACCATTCACACCTAGATTGGAGCAATCCAGTTACCGGACGACCGTTTTCCTTGTTTGGGACCGAGCGGTGTTACCGGTGGACTCGATTTCCGACTGTCTAGCTAGCTTGCTAGCTACTTAAGCGAACTGATAACACCATAAATCAAATTTACACTTTCTAAGTCACGCTGTTATTTACGGGAGTAGGTGAAATCTCACATCACAGTTTCTTTCTCACCAAAATATGTGAGTGATCTGTTTAGTATCACCATGATTGGTAGTCAAGAGAGCCCCAAGCAGAGATAATAATAATAATATTTTACTTTATTCCAAAAACAGTACTTATGAGACAGAATGGAATTCTCAGTATTTGTCACAATATTGCATCTGATTTACTCAAAATATAAATAAAAATAAAAATTAAAACAAAAATTAATCGGAGGAATTTGTCCACATTTACAACATAAAGTCAAAAAGTTTCGAAGCATGAATTGAGATTATTAAATATAATAATAATAATGATAATAAGAATAATAACAGCGAGTTTGTTTCGAACAGTATTGTGGATTCAGTTTGGAAATTTTAGCATGTTATAGATTATTGGATCGAATGTTCTGTT
Source organism: Trichobilharzia szidati (assembly GCA_944472155.2). Classification (NCBI taxonomy): domain Eukaryota; kingdom Metazoa; phylum Platyhelminthes; class Trematoda; order Strigeidida; family Schistosomatidae; genus Trichobilharzia; species Trichobilharzia szidati. Next base: position 5,921,171 of record OX235277.1, read on the forward strand.
GATATAGCAGCATGGTGAGGGGAAATACAAAATTAACAGTTATAATAAAGCTCAAATTATGTCCACATTTATGAAAAAAACGAAAAAATTGAGAGGATTATAAATATAAGAAATACAATAACTATAAAGTTTGATGTTGTAAGGGTTTATTTACTAGTGCGAAGAAGGTTAGTTAGTTCATGTCTGACACTATTTTCATCACATAAAGTACGTGCCACCAAATATGGTATAGTAGAATTTTTATACTCAGACGTACGTGCATAAAGTCTTCTGAAAAGACTTCTTGTTTTACCTGAGGAGACACAAGGTTGGAGCTGCGGGCGCTGTGATGGATGCTCAGAGTCTGACAAAATTCCTTTAGCGAATTTTTTGCATGACATCAAGTGCCTATCAGTGACAATGTCAACGATATGCCCCAATGGGATACCACTCGTCCTACTGACAGTGTTCAGAATTCTACGAAGTATGACATAGTCTTTTTTAAACAATCCAGGAAAGAATAAGGGTTAACAGTAAAGAAGAATAGGTAAAATACACGAGTTGACAAACTGTAAGAGAAGGGGTGGGTTCAGTAATGCCTGAGTACCTTAACTTCTTAATGTAAAAAGTCAAACGAAATATTCTTTTAGAAATCGCTAAGACATGAGAGGACCAGGATAGGTCAGAAGAGAGAATTAATGCAAGATAATTAACTTCAGACTTGTTTTCTATATCAGTATCATCAATTTTGCAAGGGTCGTAGGAACCAACGGCTTCATTTAACTTTCGCTTACGTCGGAAACTGAAATTAACAGTCTGACATTTGGAAGGATTAAGTTTAAGGCCGTTAGATGAAGACCATTTGCTAATTCCTGATGGAAAGTTGTTTATCCTAGTGCAGTCAAACTGGCAGTTAACAGACATTGAAATAGTTAGATTATCGGCATGCTTCACAAAGTTTATTTTATCATCAGAGTGAGGCAAGTCATGCAAGAAGAAAGAAAACAGAACAGAAAAGGAGAAAGAACAGCGCCTTGAGGGACACCAGCCTTAGTGTACTGCTTTCTTCCTGAGAAATAAGAATGGAGCCATTTGACAACCCAACAGTCAGTTTGAGTTTCACCAAGCTTGTTTAGTAAAATATCCCTAGGTACTGAGTCGAAAGCAGATGTGTAGTCTAGGAAGGTGCAGCGAATAAATTTAGACCCCTTGTCTAAGCTGGAGACAATGTTATGATACAAGAATGCACCTGCATCTAAAGTACTTCTACTATGTTTGTAGGCGAGATGATTCATGAGTAATAGTTGCACACCATGCACACTAACTAACCATTATCATTTTTTGGTATTTTTTGCTTTAACTGTACAATCGGTTTTATATACAATCTCCTCTTCATGAAAGACAGTAGTAACAAAAGTGATAAGTTGTCACAAACATAGTTGGTTGGAGGATTTCATCATGAGCTGACATCAGTTAGAGAACCATTGGAGGACCTGTTTCGTCCTAGTTCGGGACTCTTCATCAGTATTCACCCGCGGGAGTTCAAACCCAGGACCTTATGGTTACAAAGCTAGCGAGCTGGTAGACCATTCATCAGCCACTGGGACCCGATCCAATGGTCAACCCATGAATTCTAACTTCTGCCAATTCATGACATAGTGCGACCACTTCACAATGTCTTCTTCAATGAGTTACTGCTTCATCTTCAACCTGCTGCACCCTACTGGTCACGGATTCCCACTAGAACCCCAGGCCACTGCCTGAATAGGACCAGTCGCTAGTGAGCATCAGATCAATTTTCAAGTATTAGTTTATTGTAGGCATTATGTTTGATTGGTTGGAGGATTTCATTGTGAGTTGACATCAGTTAGAGAACTAGGACGAAACATCTGTGCAGTACTCGCTGGCAGGTTTCCCAATGGTTCTCTAACTGATGTCAGCTCATGATAAAATCCTCCAACCAATTAGACAAAATCCCTACAAAAAAGCCAATACTTAACAAATATAGGTGTTCATATTAGTCGTCAATAAATGCATCAAAAGAGTCGAATAAGTGTACTAGCGTTACGTAATAAGATGAATAATTTCATAAATGAGTTGTAATCAGGATGTACATATAGAAAAGAAGGAAAATATGGAATTCCATAAGAGTTCTAAGGAAATACAAAGCCTATAAGTAGTTAGAAAAACAAACAATTAAAAGTCAAGTCAATAGAGAAACAACAAGGCTGCTACCAAGACAGTAGGAGTGGTTGAATAATATTCTTTTGTATTCATAGATCCGGTTTCTCTTAGTGAATGGCTAAAGCTTCAAAAATGCAAAAGAGACGAAAGCATGTTGCTTTTGGCAGATCGTTATTCTTCACCTTGTAGATAGATTACTTTGAAGGAGGAGGTGTTTGTTGTGAGATGGAATGACCAGTGTTGACAGGGTGTCCAGCCATCGAACTCCTGATGGAGCCACCACTACCTTTCTGTAACCACGTGAGATAGAGTTTTTCAGCCCTTTAGGACGCATTGAGTGACCAATATACCTGGTTCCACAAGAACAGGTAAACTGATATATGCACATAGAAGTGGTCAGAAGGCGAGATATTGTACTCAAGGCTTCTATAGACCAATGTATGACTGACTTGAGAACACTACTTTTAGCGTTGCTGCAGAGAATGTTGTTCTCTTAAGGATATCGCAGGTTGAGTCTCGTTTTTGAAACAAGTTATGTTTGTTTACTATGAAGTTTTGGTTTCATGTTCGTCTCAATAAGTCTTGGTGCGTACCCATTTTGGATGAAAATTTCTTTGGGAAAATGAATTTCTCCGTCTAGGGTGTCATATGCGTCGGATCCGTGTGACAAGGGATTTAATTAAATTCCCTCTTCGTTCAACAGCCAATCCAGCTGTAGAAACTCGTTAGTTGACCATTCTTCTAGTCGATTTCCAATGGACTGTGACCGCCTTCTTAAGGTTCTGTTGGGTCGTCTTGTTACATCCACATCAAGAAGGGGAATTTCGGATTCATTTTCTATCCCAAGGGGGAATTTTATTGCCGGATGACAGTTGCTGAATACTTGTGGGAATTGATTGAAGTTATAACTTTTGTCACAGTTGTCATTGGTCGACTCTAATGGACCCATTGTGCGGCTAAAGCAGAAGAGAATGAATTCGCCGACAAAAATAGCCTCTTCTCTGAACTACGTGTTATGTTTTCGTTAAACTCCGCGTATCCTGGTGAGATACACTCTACGATGATTTTCCTCAATTGTGACTTGCAGTGGTACCTAGAATTGCTCGTTTCGTCTTGTTTTGGATCTCATCGGCTAGCTGAATGTACATTCATTCCTATTATGTGAGTGAGTGAGTGAGTGAGTGAGTGAGTGAGTGAGTGAGTGAGTGAGTGAGTGAGTGAGTGAGTGAGTGAGTGAGTGAGTGAGTGAGTGAGTGAGTGAGTGAGTGAGTGAGTGAGTGAGGGAGTGAGTGAGTGAGTGAGTGAGTGAGTGAGTGAGTGAGTGAGTGAGTGAGTGAGTGAGTGAGTGAGTGAGTGAGTGAGTGAGTGAGTGAGTGAGTGAGTGAGTGAGTGAGTGAGTGAGTGAGTGAGTGAGTGAGTGAGTGAGTGAGTGAGTGAGTGAGTGAGTGAGTGAGTGAGTGAGTGAGTGAGTGAGTGAGTGAGTGAGTGAGTGAGTGAGTGAGTGAGTGAGTGAGTGAGTGAGTGAGTGAGTGAGTGAGTGAGTGAGTGAGTGAGTGAGTGAGTGAGTGAGTGAGTGAGTGAGTGAGTGAGTGAGTGAGTGAGTGAGTGAGTGAGTGAGTGAGTGAGTGAGTGAGTGAGTGAGTGAGTGAGTGAGTGAGTGAGTGAGTGAGTGAGTGAGTGAGTGAGTGAGTGAGTGAGTGAGTGAGTGAGTGAGTGAGTGAGTGAGTGAGTGAGTGAGTGAGTGAGTGAGTGAGTGAGTGAGTGAGTGAGTGAGTGAGTGAGTGAGTGAGTGAGTTAAGCGTTTTGGAACGATGGGTGCACATTGTCTGAGTCTCAGTGTAGGGAATACCAACACAATCTCGCAGTGGAGATTCCAGGTGCATCCACGAGTCCCTTACAGAACAAAATGCTCTGCCAGTCAGTCGCCGCCCCTCTCCCAACCAAAATAACTTCATACTAATCCGCTGAACTACGTGTTTTGTTTTCATTAACACAGATGTTTCTCTTCTGTTCATTTTCTCCTCTCTTTTTGTTTCTGTGCTTTTAGCCTCCTAAACAAACCGACTTGCCTGCTGACGCTGATCCAAATCAAATGATGATGTATGATTCTGATGCAAGTGAACCATCAGCAAATACTACGCCTGGAGGTGGAGAGTACTTTACATATCAAGAGGCGTTAACTAAACACCAGCATTGTATCAATCGTGTTCGCCGATTTATTAAACAATCCCAACGGATAAAACAACGTAAACGCTTGCAACATCGTGTTAGACATTCACTACATTATAGATTAACTGGAAAATTTACAAATAACAGTCATGAGGATGCCGATGGCGCTGAGGAAGAGGAGGTGGAGGAGGATGGGGAATGTCATGATCTCACCGACAAAGATGACAGTGATCTCGATAATAATGATGGAAAGGATGATAAAGACGTTATTCCAATCGATAAATTATACTTACCGCCAAAATCATCTCTGTCGTCACCAGAAGGAAAAACTGCACAGTCTGTTTCACAGGATGGCAGTTTAAATCAATTATTGTTAAATCTATCATCGGATTTACAACCTCAATGGATACTGAGACGACTTCATTTAAACCCGGATTTCATGGATACATGGTGGGGTAGTGAATTAGAATGTGAATTCTATGCAGCTCTGAATGAGTTGACTACTGAGTCAACAGAAAAAGGACAAACAAGAACAACAACGGCAACAAGCTTGAAAGATTTCTACGATTACATGTCAAGCAGTGGGGATGCAGGCGGCGGTGACAAAAATCCTCCTGGTAATGATGATTTTAATGAGGATGGCGGTGCCGATGATGGTGTTGGTGGCGTTGACGAGGATGAGGATGATTATGATGATGAAGATGATAATTTGATTGTTGATCCTCTTGGTTATCGTAAATTAACCGTATTTGAACGTGAACGTCATTGGGCGCATAGTGATAGTTATGCTTGGCGGTTAATTCGTCTAGGTTTAATGCAATTGGCTAAACGGGAATTGAATAGGCTTATACAAATAGTGGATTTTAATAGTGAAGGTAAGTCAAATTGGTCAGTATTCATTATTATTGATTACTATTATTTTATTCCTTTACATTCCCAGTAGAATATAGGGAACACCTTGAGCAGCAATCTTCGTGTGTTCTTCATGCGATTCGCCCCTGTAAAATGTAAGATGCTGCTACAGGACTGGACCACGTCAACTCCTAACTTAGTGATAGGGAGTGAAGTGATAGAACATGTTGACCACTTCACCTATTTGGGAAGTTGTATCAGCACCAACGGATTGACTGGTGACGAAATCTCAGCACGGATCCAAAAAGCTTAAGCTGCTTTCGCTAACTTACACCGTCTCTGGTGTAGGCGTGACATCCGGCTATCAACCAAGGGACGTGTGTACTGCTCATCAAGTTCGCTCCGTCCTTCTCTATGGCTCTGAAACATGGCCAATACGAGTTGAAGACATGAAAAGGTTGACTATTTCTGATCATAGATGTCTACGATCTCTTTCTCACGTTAGGTGGCATAATGACGTAAATAGTGTTGACGCTAGGCGTAGAGTGTTGGGCAAAGAAGGAAAATCAATCGAAGAGGCTATTAAGTTACATAGATTGAGATGGCTAGGTCACGTGCTGCGCATGCCTAACCATCGCCTCCCCCGACGGACGGGCATTACTAGCTGATATAGGTGGTGCAGGTTGGAAAAGAGTAAGTGGTGGCCAAACAAAAACATGGCCTCATCAATCCATGAAATCCCTGACAGTTAAACTGAGTCAGGTAGGGAGGGAGATGCAGACTTCCGGGTTGAGGCCCACCCTCGGGACTCTAAGAATCAATGGTTGGAGACAATAGGTGACATGGCTCAAAATCGTTGTCAATGGCTTACGCAGATGTATTCAGTCTCTGTAATCTTTCATATTCCTTTCTACCATTACTCATTCTGTTTCACTCTTATACTTGTCAAAACTCTATTGATTCTCTTCACTCATTTTCTTGTCTACGTTTGTGTGCTATTTGGAACGTGGCAACTCGAACTGCTGCACTTCGGTGCCAAGTTCTATGTTGAATCCAGACAGACAGACAGAATATAGGGGGTTTCAAATCGGAGCTTTGAAGTTTCGGAAGCAGTAGTATTTATTTTTTGCAGGATGGGGTTGCTGCTAGCCTCATACTCAACCTTCCCTCTTTAGTAGTTTTATAACTGGCTTAGTGAGGTAAAGGAGTGTGGTGGCCGGGAATCGAACCCCGAACCACATATGTGGTCCACTGGTACGCAGAGCTGCTGCCCGATGGAAGGCTCGAACCCTCCAACCCTCAGATTAAAAGTTTGGTGATGCTCTACCGACTGAGCTATCCCGGCCAAGGTTGGTTAGTTTTCATTTTATTTCCTTTTATTATCATTATCATGATGATTATCCTTGGGCTTTTTTTTATTTAGTTGTGTTCTCTGAGCTGATTGGTTGATTTCATTGTGAAGCTTTCGTTGCCCCCCCCCACCCACCCACCCCCTCATCTAGACAACACCGCTTCGGCGCGGAATTTTAGTGTGAAATGAACTTTTATGAATTCTCCATGATTAATGATATCATTGTATTTCCTGACAACAAGCATTGTAGTGATTGCTTGTCAATCACAACGTTTATCGTTTTTATTCACATGAAATTTGAAATTTCATACGACAACTACCTGTTCCACTGCTAGGTAAGGAGGGGAAATCAGTCGACGAGACTGTGAAATTACATCGACTGAGATGGTTAGGACATATGTTACGTATGCCTAGTCATCGCCTTCCTTGACGGGAATGTTAGCTGATATAGGATCAGACTGGAAAGGAGCTAGCGGCCGTCAAACGAAAACATGGCACCAATCAATAAAATCTACAACAGTTAGTCTAAGCCACGTAGGAAGGTGTAGACTTCCTGGTTGGGGTCCTCGGGACGGTAAAAACCAATGAAGGCTGGAGACAATTAGTGATATGGCTCAAAATCGTTCTCATTGGCGCAGATGCATCCACTCCTTGTGATTTATGATTTCCAATGAAACTATATTGTTCTTCTTTATTACTATACCTTTGTCTCATACCTCTGTTTAGTGTCTCTCTATTATGCATTCCTTCTACTTTCTTCTCTTGCTTTGTGTGCTACATGGAGGGAGTGTGGCAGCTTGAACTGCCGCACATCGATGCAAAGTTCTATGTCGAAAACAGACAGACAGACCTGTTGCACCCCATCCCGCTCTACTTAAACTAGAACACAACGACGTGAACCGAAAAGTATATTTGATACAGTAATAATGTATGATTCAAAATACCACTAAAAGAGGTATGTCAATTAGTCTATCCTCATGATCAATAAAATAGTGGGCGTTATTCTACGAAGGTCAGTTCTGATTGGTTTATTTGCAGACTGAATATTGATCACTTACATAGGCCTAATTCTGATTGGCTTCTTTCCAGAATGGACACTAACCACTATATTAGGTACATATTGCTGAGGAGTGCCAACGTAGGACGAAATAGCTGTGTGCAGTACTCCTTCCTGCTTTCCAGCGGTTCTTTAATATGATATCAATCCTACGATGCACCCTGAAATATTTCTTTATTTTAAATAACGAACTGTATATTATAATATTTGCCGGCCTTTTTTATTTTATTTTACCTTTTTCATTAGATTTAGCTGTATATGCACCAGGCTTGATGACATTAACTCGTCAAGTTGACTGTTGGATCACTGGTTATCGATTAGAGTTGACTTCACCGCCAGCAATTAATCCAGTACAGTTGAAATTAGGACTTAAAGGTTTTATAGATGAACATCTTATTCCATCAGCAGAATTTTTACCAAATATTGATGAAGATATCACGTCGACTGGTTTACAATCTACCATTGCTACCAATACCAGTGGTATCAGTAATATTAGTAGTGCAAAGAACAGTAGTGAAATATCCAATGAATTAGCACCTTCACAAGCTGCAACACGATCTATGTTGCGTATGAAAAAATTATTGAATACTAAAAAAACACCTTTTCAGTAAGTTTTTTATATTATTTTTCACGGATTTTATGTTAATATAACGGAGTAGAAGTTAGAATTGATGGGCCATTGAATCGGGTCAGTCCCAGTGGCTGAATGGTCTACGAGCTCGCTGGCCTTGTAACCGGAAGGTCCTGGGTTCGAACCTTTGAGGTGGGATGAAACAGCTGTCCAGTACTCTAGTGCTGGTTTTCAATGGTTCTCTAACTGATATCAATCCGTGAGTGGTCAAACTGGTAGAAACAAATCTAATCCTTACAAACCAACCAACTCTTGAAAATAACGAGGAGTGTTATTGGTCTTATGGAAAATTCCCATTGTAACATATAGAAAATCAAAACAAGTAGGGATTCAGCTAAGAGACTCTTTCCAATAACGAATTTATCATCAAGCTGTACAATCGTATATATATGGGCTTTTTCTAAAAAATCATATCCTGTGAGCGAATTGAATCATAGGTGTGAATACATGAAATAATAATAGTATGGAACATAATTAAAATATTTGTGATTATAATCATAGTTTAATGTCAAGTGGCAAAATAATTAATGTCGTATAAAGAATAATTCATAGGATGGATAGAACTTGGAAGAGGTAGGCAAATAATAAGATTAGTAGGCAAATCGAATAAAATAAAAACGTTACGTAATATTTTGTGAAATTTAATAGCATAGAATTTAATGTTGTGAAAAGGAATTGATTTAGAATGACAAGTGGAACAAGTGAAATAATACCGAGGACAATTAAAAGTGAGAATAGTAATGGTAGTAACAATCGATGTAATAAAGGAAGTGAATAAAAATTGAATAGACAAAATGAAAAGAAAATTGGTAGAGCCAAAATATGATTAGGGATAACCACACTTTAGCATAGAGGGATTGAGACTATGAAAGTTTGACGGGTTGAACGAACTTTTTCTGTATATAGAGATCTAGCATTTCTGTTTCGTCGGCCAAAGATGTCTCCAGTAATACAGATGAGTCGAGTACATAATGTTTTGTATAAATTACTTTTCTCCTTGTAGATGATTTTTAAAGGCGGAGGCTGTGGCGGTAAGGTGATCACTATCGACCAGATGTCCAATGATCACGCTTCTTATTGCTCCATTTCCACCTCTTCGTAACCATGCAGGATGGTATCACTGATATCACTCCATGATCAAACTTGAAAATCTGATATGTAAAATAAGATGAGGCTTTTCCACACAAAAAACTTGAAGGATCTGGACTTCGCCGATGTCATGTATGTCTGATTTCCCACAAACACTTGAAGATATGCAAGTGAAAAGCAACAAGGTGGCAAAAAGGCCCAGCATCAAAGATAGGACTTGGGGTGAACATAGCGACAAAAGCGTTAGGTGATGAAGATTCCTGGCCTACAGCAACAACAACAGACAGCAATCAGCATAAATGGGAGAAATTTGAAAGAAGCAACCTCCTTTACCTACCTACCTACCTACCTGGGAAGCATCGTTTCAACTACAGGTGGACGGAACTGATGAGGATATCAAAGCAGCGAGGATCAAGAAAGCAAGGCAAGCTTTCATTACTCTCAAGTCTTCGTGAAGACCAACACTACTCAGTATTAAAAGTAAGATCCGGATTTTCAACTGCAATGTGAAGTCAGTGCTACTTGCCATAGGGATCAGAGACTTGGCGCCGCGCCGCGTCACGAAGGGCATTTCAAACAAACTACGGACCTTCATCAATCAACAGTTGTCTTCGCTCAATACTACTCAAGATCAGATGGCCAGTCAAAAAAGATCAGCAACACGGATCTCTTGCAATGAACTAACCAACCCAGCAGGAACGAATTGTGCAACAAATGTGCAGGAAGAAATGGAGGTGGATTGGATTGGCCATACTCTGAGAAAACAAACCATCAAGTGACATCACATGCTAGGGTGTTGCTCGAGTTGAACCCGCTGAATGGGAAGTGGCGAGTTGGTCGTCAGTGCGGGGGTGGGGTGACATGGAGGAGGTGATGCGAAGAGGAGATGAAAGCATGTGGGCAGACGTGGATCCGGGTGAAAACGTTGGCGGAGATTCCTCTAAGAACTAATAATAATAATTCCCCCCCCCCCTATAAACAATGCCATCAAGCGACTATACAGTCAAAAGAACGTTTTAAGTACAAAACAAATACTGCAGAACAAGATTCGTTAACCAAAATTCAATCGTAAGAGGTACCCTAGAATCAAGCAGAATATACCTAACAAGGTGGGATCAAAACTCTATCACAGCAACAATTACGCACCAAACAATTCTCAAAGACAGTACAAGGTCAAAATCAACCTCATTCACTCAAACAAAACAAAATATTATCAGTATCGCTTCCTCAAGTGCAAGTGAATCGGTAAATGCATTTGGAGTCGATATTCCAATGGTAGATGATTAGAGACCTGGTAACGGAAGTCTATTAGGGAAAAACACATCATATTAATACATTCTTAGTCACAATAGAGTTTCGCTAAGTCACAGGAGAATAAATCGTCGTGATTGGCTGATGCTTGACCAGAGGTTAAAAAAATTGTCCAATGAGATTATTTCCTGACCACAACGTAAACTATATCCAAATTTGTGAAATAAACACTTCTACCTTTTCAGTTAGCTATTGATTTAAAATATCGATTTCAATTTTTGACTATTGATTTATTTTATGATTATATTATCCTTTTGATGTATATCTGTCTGAATAATTTTTTTTAACTTTTAATCTAGAACACATGATCCCTTCTCTTTACCTGTAAAATGTTTATGGTGTTATCTGGTAAGACAACCAGAAGTGGATGATATGTTTCTACGACATATATTCCGTAAACCATGCGTTGTCCAATCGACAATTACATCACAGATTAAATTCTCCTTGCCAACTGGATCCTCGAACATCTTATCTGGGATGGCTAAATCAACATCATCATTGAATTTAAAGGGTATTACATCTTCTACTTCTAATATTGGTATGGCTGGTGCTAATACTCCTACTCCTAGCACTACTACCGGCACCACCACTCCTGGAGGTGTTCTACTGGTAAGAAATTATAATGAATTTTACTTCTTTTTCTTTATATGTAATTTGAAGTTCCTCTAGCGATTTGGGGGGGGGGGGTATTTATTGTTGCAGGCTTGGGGTTTAGCACCGATTAGTAAAACTAGATTCCATACTGAAAATTAGATGGCTGGTTAAAAAGGATCAACGAACGAGGAACGTTGGCGGACAGTCAAGCAATAACTTATTCTTCAACAAATATTCAGAAGTAATAGAGATGGTTTGACCACACACGGATTGATATCATTTAGAGAGAGAGAGCGAATCATTTGAAAACCAACTAGAGAGTGCTGCACACGTGTCTGTTTCGTCCCACCGGTTTGAGACTCATTGAAAGTACGAACCCACTGACTACAGGACGAAGTCGTCAGTTAGTGGGGTCCATCCAGTTGGCAGCGAGAAACAATACTCTTGAAATAATCGAGAATACTTGTAGCTCGGGTGGATGATTTGTAATTAGTAGTGTTCTCTGAGCTGGTTGGTTTAGTTGCGAAGCTTTCGCCGTCCTTCTAGACAACATCTTCAGGCATTACATCGGCCAAAGTGGACGTTCCCTTCGAATCAGAATCCAGGAAAACATATCAGCTGTGAAAAGACATGATATATATTCTTTCATATCAATGCATACAGATAATTATGGACATCAGTTTGATTAGGAGAATGTCGAAATTTTAGACAGAGGAAACACCAAAAGTGGCAGGGAATTCCTAGAAGCCTGGTACTCAAACGAATATGCGATTAACAAACATGTTAATATAGACCAAATCTACCAACTAATAAAAAGTAAATCACATGTGACGAGAAAGTTTAGAATCCAAGTCAATAAAAAATGATCAATATACGTGTAAAGATGGTTACCGGGAGACGCAATTCTATCACTCATGGAACATTTAAATCAGCTCACTTTACGCTAAAAATTGCGCTGAAGGCGGATGTTGTCCAGAAGGCGGACGACGTAAGCTCTGCAACTAAACCAACCAGTTCCTCAGAGAACACTATTAATTACGAAACATTACTCTTGCCACGGATGACATTGGTGGCTGGTGCCAGCCTCGATAGCTGGTAGAAGTTAGAATTCAAGAGTTGGCCAGTGAGGAGGAGTTGGGTCTTAATGTGGCTGAATTGATGAATGGTCTACGAGCTTTCCTTGTAACCTGGAGGTCTTGGGTTCGAAATCCAGTGGGTCAAGCCTGGATAAATAATATCTTAGCCTTTGTGTCCTATGGTCCGCGTTAAGTAGTGTAATGTGATGAATGGATACCCACTAAGATTCATCAAAGAAAATATATAACCAAAAGTCCAGCAGAATAAAACAGTGACTGACTGACTGGTTTCAACATAGAAATTTCCACTGATGGGCAGCAGTTCGAGTTGCCTTACTTCATTCAGCATACAAAGGAAGAAAAGAAAGTAAAGAGAAATGCCAAACGTAGACAGTAAACAGAGATACAAGGCAAAAGGAATAGTAATATCGAAGAACTATATAGTTTTATTGGATATTATAAGTCAAAAGGAGTGGATGCATCTGCACCAGCCATTGACAACGATTTTGAGCCATATCACTGATAATTGTCTCCAGCCATTGGTTTTCACCCTCCAATGACCCCAGTAAGTCTACATTACTTGTTCCGAATCAAACTTCCTTGTAAATGAAATATTTTTTGATTTTTTCTTTTCATTCTACTTTCACTTTTAGTTAGCTTTTGCTTCAATAATTAATTCGCTATTATCACTCTCATATGCTCCTTTTGTATATTTTCACACCCTCTTCACACTTGTTAAATTGACATTCAAATACCTTTATTCTCACTTAATAGCAATTTTAACCTTATCAAATTTCTATCTTTTTGCCGTTGAGTACCACGTAATTTTCAACTTCTAATTTTCACTTCTAAAGCCACTTCCGAGTAATTATATCAATTATGTCTCAATAATAGACCACTATATATTTTTGTAAGTATAAATACGATTGTACAGCCTCTGAAGATGATTTCGTCGATAAAGAAAATTTTCTTCGCTGAATCCGTCTTTTATTTTCTTCATAAATCAAACTTTATATGAACCTGGATTTCAAGGGAGACTTATCCTGCGATATCCCTAAAGGGGAATTTCATCATCTTTGAGAAGAACATTCTCTGCAGCAACGCCAAAAGTATTGTTCTCGAGTCAGTCATCCATTGGTCTACGGAAGCCTTAAGTGCAAGATCTCGCCTTCTGACCACTGCTATGTGCAATTATCAGTTTACCTATGCTTGTAGAGCCAGGTCTATTGGTCCTTCGACCTGTCTTAAAGGGCTGAAAAACTATCTCACGGGGTTACAGAAAGGTAGTAGTGGCTCCATCAGGAATTCGATGGCCGGACACCTTGTCAATACTGGTCATTCCATCTCACAACAAACACTTCCTCCTTCAAATTAATCTATCTACAAAGTGAAGTATAACAACCTGCCAAAAACAATACACATTCTACTCCTTTGTTCGCAATAAGCGTATTATAGTTGCGTAATAAGACTTCTTCGACTTCTTTTGCACATTCCCTGCTGCCGAATTACGCTGTGTCTTCAAAACCACTCCTCTTTTGCGTTCGGGAGTAAAAGAGAAACTGCCTAATTTCTCCTCTTCCATGTGTATCGACCAATTTAACTGCTCCTGTAGAGTGAGCCAGTTACTTGCATAGGCCGTACAATCAGGCGTGTTTCTCGTCGAATTTCCGAACATCACTCTTCCCCTAGTGGTTAAGTAAAGGACAAACAAAATCTATTCATATAGCGCTATTCTATCTCACCTTGTGGATACAGAACACAAGATTGATGTTAATCATGCTTTCAGAGTCATTTACCATATACCGATATATCTCAATTTCGCCTTAAGAATTCGACTTCTAAATATTGCTGAGGCTGTGGGGATCCACAATAAAGAAGCCTAATTTATGCGTCTAAAAGAAGCTGGTTCAGACGTTATCCTTATCTTGGCCATCTAGGTTTGAATGATCCTGAATTTTTGTGGAAATTTCCCTAATTTTAGTTGATATTCTATTTGGTATTATATCTTTATTATTATTATAATTTAGGCATCTTTAATGAACTGTAATTCCATTGCGGTCTTAATTAACAAATCGACATTATTTAAAAAAACACTAATATTGTTATTGACTACTATTCTAGAATATTCTCTATGCATATAAACATATGCGTATAATTGTAGAGCGCGAAGAGGAAATTATCGAAAAGGATATTCTCTGCTCAATTTTTTTTGTGTTTTATAAATGTCTGAATGAATATTTTCGCTATATTGAACTCTGATTTTGACAACTCGTCACTTTTGTGACTACCCTGTTTCATGAAAATAGTTGTATATAAATTCTATTGTACAGCTGAAAAGGGAAGTGACTTCTTCAAAAAGAGCATCCTCCCTGAACTATGTTTTTTTTTATTTTCATGAATGTCTCGATGAGGATTATCCATGAATTCGTGAGTGTGCCACTCATGCAGCTGTCCACAATTCACCTTGGTTTTAGCTGATGTTTCCACCTAGATCTCTTCCCTTAGTAAAAATGTGAAGTCTAAATCCAATCAAATCTTCATAAACGTTTGTTAGTTTTATAAAAGAAAGAAAAGAAGGCGTTCAGCGAAGAGACTCTTTTCGGCGAATTCATTCACTGAGCTGTACAATCGCATTTATATACAATTTTGTTTGTGTGTGTGTGTGTGTACATTAGATTTTTAGAGTTTAGATAATTATGTATTATAAGTATTATTTGGCTTGGAGACAAACGTTAAGATAGAAAATAAAATAGACTTGATTAAGTGGATTGGATGACGTAATACAGTTGAGTAGAATTCAGAAAAGGTCAGGTTGGCAACAATGTTAATGAGTGGTGGATAAAATTAAACAAGGGTGGGGGTAGAGAATAATACAGTTGAAAATAAGTAAGTTGATCGGATGACTTAACATAGTTGACTAGAAATTGGACGTGGGTCAAGTTAGCAACATTGTTAATGAGGGTAGAGATTACAAAAGAGCGAGGTAGAAAATAATATAAATGAAGATGATAAAATGCAAAAGACAAAATAATACAATTAGTTTGTTGTTTTTTGTTGCCATGTAGACGGATATGTCAAAATCCTCGGGAAAACAAACTCGTACACAACAACAACAGCAGCAGCAATCTCAAGCTTCAAGTGGAAATCAAACAAATTCAACTGCTTTACTCCTAGATGATGCTGTTCGCCTTATTCATAAAGAACACGACCCACTGATTGCTATGTGTATTAATCAGGTAATTAACGTATAATGTTTCTTTTCAATTTGCTGTTGTTTTTTTTCGGAACTTTCTACCTCACTAGTATTTGTCAATACGTTTTAAAAAGCATTAGTGTAATGACAGAAGACAAGAGCCAGGCAACAGATCGTTTATTGAAAATATCATGAGATATTTATAGATTTTGAAGCACATTATTATTAGCGTTGTTAACAGAGGAACAACGTCTTCTGATTGATTGTTTTCTTGCTCAAGGTTATTCTGTACTGCTTGTGACCGTTGCTTACAAAGTTAAGCCATATATATCTGCGAATCGTATTTGCACACGTTAAGTCTGTTGTGATTGGTTGTTGAGTTCCTCAAGGTTAGGCTTTGTTATTGTTTTTTACCGTGACCCCGATTCGCGACGTAAACATTGACGTGAATTGTTGTCTACAATTTTGGCTTGCAGACAGCTTTCACCACATTAGTAGTTGCCAGAGGTATTTATATAATGATATAAGAATAGTCGTAGCATTGGGTTGGGTAACTGCTTTTTTGTCTAACCGCTATCCAAACAACCTTTCTGGCATGGTAGGACCTACAGGAACATACTTTCCAGCCAGTGTAGCTCGTTGGGTCATTGCGATATGCAAGCCCGACCACCACGTCAAGGTAGCGGCTTTCGGTCGGGTAAAGGAGTGCGTTGGCCAGGGTTCGAACCCCGGACCATGTGCATGGTCGGCGAGCATCCTAACCGCTTTGCCACCGATCCTAGATGTCTACGATCTCTTTCTCGCGTTAGGTGGTATAATAAGGTAAGTAATGTTGACGTTAGGCGTAGAGTGTTGGGCAAAGAGGGAAAATCACTCGAAGAGGCTATAAAGTTACATAGATTGAGATGGCTAGGTCATGTGCTGAGCATGCCTAACCATCGCCTTCCCCGACAGACGGCCATTACTAGCTGATATAGGTGCCGGTTGGTTGGAAAAGAGTAAGTGGTGGCCAAACAAAAACATGGTCTCATCAATCCAAGAAATCCTTGACAGTTAAACTGAGTCAGGTAGGGAGGGAGATGCAGACTTCCGGGTTGGGGCCCGCCCTCCGGACTCTAAGAATCAATCAATGGCTGGAGACAATAGGTGACATGGCTGAGAGTCGTTGTCAATGGCTTACGCAGATGTATTCAGTCTCTGTAATTTTTCATATTCCTTTCTACCATTACTCATTCTGTTTCACTCTTATACTTGTCAGAACTCTATTGATTCTCTTCACTCATCTTCTTGTCTACCTTTGTGTGCTATTTGGAACATGGCAACTCGAAGTGCTGCACTTCGGTGCGAAGTTCTATGTTGAATCCAGCCAGCCAGATATAAGAATAGAATTTGGGAGCTGTGTTAGAGTATGATGCCATCATACAGTAGATTTTTTTGATGATAAAGTCCCTGCCTGAATAGAGCCAGTCTCTAGTGAGCATTAGGGTTTCCAATGGTTCTCTAACTGATGTCAGCTCATGATGAAATCCTCCAACCAATTAAATTAAATCTCTACAAAAATCAATACTTGATAATAATTATTGCTGAGAAAACAGACTTCATACATTTATTCCCCTTTATGAAAATATTTGAATAAAGCAAGAACTACGTTAGGTTGTGCAGAATAAGGAACATGGTACCATCATTGTTTATTTCATTGGCTTCTCATCAGCTGCGTGTACAGCCTATAGAAATTATTATTAAGCGTATGTACAGAACAACTTGTTAACATACTCGCAAATGGTACATGATATCAGTTAATCACAGAAGACTCTAAACTTTTAATGAATAGTGCTCAGAAAGTTACACTTATACTGTTTTTACTCAAAGGGTTCAAGTTTACATTAAAGTAAATGTTTGTATACAATGGCAAAGAAGCTACGTAATAAAGACAAGAGGTGAGTAAGACGATGAGTAACTAATAAATTGAGGGATAACGTCGTGAGATCAACTCACTCAAAACATAGAAACAAGAGACGAGCAAAATTACATTCTATCAAAGGGTGGGGTGAGGTTAAAGCCAAAGATTGCGTAACCAAGCCAACCTATCAAACCAAAAGCTCCCAAGGAAGCACAAAGAAAATCACCTTACCATATATAAAGGACATCTCAGAAATCACTGCAAGACTCGTCAAACCCTTAGGAATTGATGTTGCACGCAAACCAACAAAATCACTTCACCACTCAGCTGGCTCTATGTCAACCAAAAGACTCAACAGCGAAAGAAGATAAAACCAACATCATCGACAAAATAAATTGTAACAACTGCGAAAAACACTATATTTGCCAAAGTGGACCTCCTCTTCGTCTTCGTATCCACGAACATAAGCTAGCCGTCAAAAGACATGACATCCACTCCCTCATATCACTATATACCAGACAACCACGGGCATCAATTCGACTGGGACAATGTTCAAATATTAGACAGAGGAAACAACAAGAATGCTAGAGAATTTTTAGAAACCCGCCTAGTATTCTAGTGAATCATCAATCAAGAGACACATCGAAATAGACAAAATTTATCAACCGATAAGAAAGAAACGTCACACATAAAGGGTCAAAATTCAAGTCAAAGAAACAATCAGTTCCAATACAAGTAGCCTAGAAGGTGTGAAAACACACAAAAACAATTAATCACGTCCCAGGTCACCGACCAGGAGAGATGATTAATAAACTCGTGTAGAAATCTGAAGGCTCATTTCAACACATTGAAGTATGCACTGAAGATGTCACCTAGTAAGGCGATGAAAGCTTTGCAAATTGATCATCCAGTCCAGAGAACACAAATACATCAAAATCATCCCCCTTAGCTACAAATCTTCTCCATCATATCTAGATGGTGAGTAAAGATATCCAGTTACCAGGATAGTCAAGCAAAGACTTATAACTGCTTCTTTCTGAACACATAAATTGGGTTTCAGGCGTTTGATAGAGATTGGTCCGACAAACTTAAAGAGAATTGAGCTTTTTTTCTCTATTGATAATTTTAAAAGATTTTGCGATATCTGCCTCATGATCCTTTGAGACGTAGGCTTTTTCGTACATATCAGATTCTTAGTTTCTCATCATCTTACTCAACTCACGTAACTCCTTGACTACTTTGTGCATACATTGACTTTTGTTCAAACTTGAACTCTCTGGAGATAAACTATGTAAGTGTAATTTAACGAGTTGTCTACGATCTCTTTCTCACGTTAGGTGGTATAATAAGGTAAGTAATGTTGACGTTAGGTGTAGAGTGTTGGCCAAAGAGGGAAAATCAATCGAAGAGGCTATAAAGTTACATAGATTGAGATGGCTAGGTCATGTGCTGAGCATGCCTAACCATCGCCTTCCCCGACAGACGGCCATTACTAGCTGATATAGGTGCCGGTTGGTTGGAAAAGAGTAAGTGGTGGCCAAACAAAAACATGGTCTCATCAATCCATGAAATCCCTGACAGTTAAACTGAGTCAGGTAGGGAGGGAGATGCAGACTTCCGGGTTGGGGCCCGCCCTCCGGACTCTAAGAATCAATGGCTGGAGACAATAGGTGACATGGCTCAAAATCGTTGTCAATGGCTTACGCAGATGTATTCAGTCTCTGTAATCTTTATTGATATTCCTTTCTACCATTACTCATTCTGTTTCACTCTTATACTTGTCAGAACTCTATTGGTTCTCTTCACTCATTTTCCTGTCTACCTTTGTGTGGTATTTGGAACGCGGCAACTCGAACTTCTGCACTTCGGTGCCAAGTTCTATGTTGAATCCAGACAGACAGAGACAGAATTTTACGAGTAATACTTAGTAAGTTTGAAGCCACGGGTCAACTGACATCATGTAAATTTGTATGTTAAAATTGTTTCTGTGCATAACCTTGATAATTTCTCTAGGGCTGTCTACTCAGGTGATGAGAGAGGCCAATGAAATAAACAATGAGATGGCACCATCTTATTCTACACAAACCTCTGCTGTTCTTGCTTTATTCAAAGAAAATAGACTGTTTATGATATAGCCAGTGCGTCGGTGGTATAGCGGTTAGAACGCTCGCTGACCATGCAGATGGTCCGGGGTTCGATCCCCGGCCGACGCACTCCTTTACCTCGCTAAGCCAGAAATAACGCTGGTGAAGAGGAAAGGTTGGGCATGAGGCTAGCAACCCCATCCTGTAAAAATAAACACTGCTACAGAAACTTCAAGCCACAAGTTTGAAGCCCTATGTTCCACTGGGGAACGTGAAGGAAATAAAAAAAATGATATAGCCATGGTAAAGATGAAAGTCGAACGTTCTTCTTTCTTGAAATCTGACGCCCAAAACGGTGGACCAGCGTCAGGAGCTACGTTCCTCTGGTCCCAGGTGACGAAGCCAGGTTCATACACCATTCAGCCCGTTCATATATTGTGGTGCCCATGTACTCCATAGGTTTGGGATAAGGTAGACCTCTCTCTATATGTTCACCAGTCAGTCGGGTTCTAAACGTTAGAAGTTGGCATTATCCCTTTCACTTTGGTGAGGAACTCTGTAGCTGAGAGTTAGAACTATATGCTCAGAAGACGTAATTGAAGATGAATTAAGCATTGTATATGATACTTTGATCGAAAATAGCTATCTCGAAAAATTTATCAAGAAATGCATGACAAAGAAAGCGGCGGAAAAGGACTACTCACTATCTGTAAACAAAAAAGTCACTTTATATACGACTACAATTCAAGGGTGATATACCAAGTGAGATAATTACGAGGAAGGTAATAAAATCAGTTCAAAGAACTTTTAATGCTGGCGGACTACACGTATTGTTCTCTACACAACCGATGGTGCTACCTCGACTGAAAGATGAAGTACCTAGACTAGCTGGCCACTTTAAATTGTATCTACCAATTCAACTGCGCTTGTGGTGGAGCGAGTTATATTGGCCGTTGCTCTAGGAACTTGATTTTTCGTGCTCACTCGAGAACATCTCCCACTATGGCTAAGTAAAGGTGTAGTGAAAACCATCATCAACAGTTCGATATTGAACCATCTAGTGAAAACCGGCCACAAAGCCAGCCAGCATTGAAGAATCCTTCTCTATAATATACCGGGTGCCTAATAAATTGCCAAAATCATCGAAGCACCGCATGCTCCAAACAACAGAGGCTATTGCGATTCGCGTCAAACAATCAGTGCTTTGTGCGCAAAATAAACAAGTCCAGCCATTTCTACTGCCTTGGCCTTCAGCAGGGACTATAAATTCATGAAGTTGGAAATATTATCTTTCCTAATTTTTCTGACATTCAGCTTATTTTATGTTGATGCTATTCAGCTGTAATCTATCAACATTATTGATTCGATGTTATTTAAACAACATTTATGTTGTTGTTCATAACACTAATTCATTCATTCACTATAATGTATATGTAACTGTAGAGCCTGAGAATGAGGAAGTTATCGAAAAGAGTATTCTTTGTTCCGTGTCCATTCTTTTGAGTATTTTACCTTCAGATATATATGTATAATGTGGTTTTATATATATTTATTTACATTATATGTGGTAATGCCGTTCTCCTATGCCTTTTACATCAAACTAAATATAAATAAAGGCCATGGTGGTAAGCTCTATGTCTGCGTGCATCTGTTCAAATGCTCTGTTTATGTATTTTACGCTATTGTTAAGTTAGCCAGTTAGTTAGTTTTGGGTGATGCTTAGCATTTCTCATAGATGTGTTTAATACGCTTAATTGTCTATGCTAAAGCTGCTTTTTATCTTATATTTAACAAATTCAATGTACTATTTCTTTTCCCTCTATTTTATATATATACTATGAATATCTCGGGTGTATCACATTTTTAATCGTTTGTTTTTTGAGGAAATATATATCAACTACTCATGAGTAGATAGATTGAATTTATTTAAAAAATATTTCAATGGGTGTCTGTGTCAGCATGTACTGATAGCATACTTTTTCCCTAAAGCGGCAAAGTTAAATTTTAAGCACCACTAACTACCAATGGATTGCGAACGCACCAATAACCTTGAGACACTTACTAAGCAAGTTTGTGAGACCTGGCAAATAATGTCGTCATAATCAATAAAATATGCTCATCGAAGTGTTATGTTATTAAAAGGGATATCTGGCAAGTTTCAGCTTAGGTTTGGGAAAGATTAAGTTACGGTTTAGGCCAAGGACAAGATAGGTTCAGGTTAACCTAATAAAGGCGACATTAGGGTTGGTTTCAGTTAGATTATTGTTGTTAGGGTTAGAAAACCTAAATAATTACATGCATAGAATGTGGCTAAATCGCCCTGTTGATATAAGACCAGAACTTGTGTACTGTGGTAGAGTATAATTCCATTGTGGGTAAAATTTATTTTGATGAAGTCTGACAGAGTGTTATACAGTAATATTTATTGATGACCACGTTTCGAGCACAATCTACTGCTCAGTAAATATTACCGTATAACACTATGGGACTTTATCAACATAAATTTTACCCACAATGGAATTATTCTCTGTTGATACTCCTATGCTAAACTGACAGCTATTTTTATCACATGTAAGAGGAAGGTATCCTTTGTAACGCCTTAATACAGTTTTTATGCATTTTTTTTCATAAATATATGCATTCTATACACAAAAATGCCTGCTTCACGTGATTGGTGCGTTTCGAGGTCATTTGCTGATTGGTAGTTAGTGGTGCTTAAAGTTTAACTCGGCTCCTAATGCTCTTCTAACATCTTTTGTATTGTCAATGAATTCAAGTTTCTAAGGGAAGATTTTCAGTTGGTGGATGATTTTGATGTGCTTGTGTTCTCTGAGCTGGATAGTTAATTTGCGAAGCTTTCATTGCCCTACTGGGCAACATCTTCAGCGCATACTTCAATCTGTTGGAGTGAGCTTTAGGATTTCTCCACGAGTTTATTAATCATCTCTCCTGGTCGGTGACCTTGGGCGTGATTGGTTGTTTTTGTGTGTTTTCACACCTTCTAGGCTACTTGTTTTGGAACTCATTGTTTCTTTGAATTGAACTTTGTCCTTTTGTGTGTGTGAGGTGTTTTTCTTATCGGTTGATAAATTTTGTCTATCTCGGTGTGTCTATTGATTGATGATTCACTGGAATACCAGGCAGGCTTCTAAAAATTCTCTAGCATTTTTGTTGTTTCCTGTGTCTAATATTTGAACCTTGTCAAGCACGGACATCAATTCGACTGGGACAGAAAGAACACAACCATATCAAAATCATCCACCTGAGCTACAAATTTTCTCTAGCATATCTAAGGTCTAGAATTTCATACACACATCACAGTCATTCATTGTGTGTGTACAACTTGGTGGCACATCGAAGATGCGCATGGGTAGGAGAAGGAAGGGGCTTGTTATTTGTGTACACTTTTGTTAGCTCATATCGCATTAAAGAATTAGGATTGGTCCACTTCTCAGTTTTGCGAAAATGGATCCAATATTATGAAAGAAAAGTCCGCCTTCGTAACTTCACTTTAAAGCTGCCCAGTCAGTTATTTAGGGTATATATATATAGGCAATGTAGATTGACAACGTAGGTCAAAGGTTACTGTCCGTTAGTAACGCAGAGCAAATCATAGTAGATGAATAATAAGTATGTTTGAAAAATTGGGAACAGTATTACGTAATCCAGCAGGGTGGGTGTTGAGGACATATACTTGTCACGGATGATACTGGCTAGTGCCAGTCGTGCTATATCGTGCGTGAATTGACAAAAGTTGGAATTCGTGGGCTGGCTATTGGATCGGGTCTCAGTGGCTTAATGATCTACGGGATCGCTTACCTTGTAACTGGAAGATCCTGGGTTCGAGCCCTGGTGATGAGTGCGTACTGCTGAAGAGTCTCAAACTAGGCAGACGAAAAAGCTGCCCAGTACTCCTAGCTTCTTTTCCAGTGGTTCTCTAACCAATATCAGCTCATTATGCAATCCTGTAATCAAAAGGGTTGACAACTAATTTGTTTAGTGATGAATCATTGCTTGAAAAAGGTTGATTTTGGATTAGAGAACCACTTATTGAAAAGGAGTTACAAAAAACATAAAGCGGACTACATACAGTCATTTAGGAAGACAAAGAAGGAAGGAAAATAGTGCTTAGTCCGTGGTAGTAGTAGAAGAAGCTGTATGAAATGTTTCAGAAGAACATAAAGTTCAAATTTCTCTCTCCCTAAGGATTTGCTAAGGCTTCAGCTGCATGAAGAAGTTGTAGGCGAAATCCTTCCGAACAACTTAACCGTACTTCATATATGAATTTGAAAGGAGTCTCTGCTGATTTTTGCATGACCAGAAGTAATAATATACTCTAGAATCAAGTTGTTGACATTTCCACGCTCTTCTTTTGATTGCCATGCTGGTAAGTGTTCTTGGCCGTGTCTAGGAGATACCCTGTTAGTACAGCCCATGTATTGAGCTCTCTCAACAGGAGCAGCCACCCTGAGCGATGGTCATACCACTGTTCAGTTTGTTCAATTCCTCATCGTTGCGGATGGCCGGTTGCAAGTGATGAAGAATGATACGAGTCTTCTTGTTATCATGGTCATTGGCATTCCCAGTCAATTCAAGCACTTCAGCGGTCAGGTACTCTAGGACAGCTACCAAGTGGACGGCGGCTCCAGTACCCACGCGTTCAACGTAGTTACCCTTGCACAGCAGAGAGTGCATACGACCAACTGGGAACTGAAGACCAGTCTGGGCAGATCGAGTTTTAGTCCTATTTAGAGACTTTCCACCTTTGTCGTGACCCCAATCATAATTGTACGTTAGAGCAGAGGAACGTGTACAGAAATAATTATTGTTATAGTTAGAAGTGTTACTCACGTAATTTGAAAGGGCGGAATGACATACACATAGAAACATTCAAAATAAACAATCTTGTTAATCATGATAGTCGTAATTGTGAAAGTCAAAGTTTTTCTGAATCTTTTAAAAGGTTACAGGGCTCACAATCATCATCTCTGTTCAACTCAAGAAACAATGATTAAACAACATTTCAATATAAGTTGATCGCGGATTGATATCAGTTAGAGAACCATTGAAAACCAGGCAATACTGGACAGCTGCTGTTTCATCCTGGTTCGGGAATCATCGGTAATACGCACCCACCAACAGGGCTCGAACCCAGGACCTTCCGGTTACAAGACACCTGGCTCGTATACCATCCAGCCACTGGGACCTGATTTAATGGCTAATGAATTCTAGCTTCTATCAATTCGTGATTTAGCGCGACCCCAACCATTGTCGTAGGTGGGACATCCATCCACACAAATGACATCTAATTGGACCTCACTGGTCACGACTTCTCACTAGAACTACAGGAAACTCCATCCTGGATGGATGTCCTACCAACGACAATGGTTTGGTTCGTGCTAAATCACGAATTGGTAGAAGTTAGAATTCATGAGCCATTGAATTGGGTCCCAGTGGCTGAATGGTATACGAGCCAGGTGTCTTGTAACCGGAAGGTCCTGGGTTCGAACCCTGGCGGTGGGTGCGTACTGCCGATGATTCCCAAAACTAGGATGAAACGGCTGTCCAGTACTCCATGCTGGTTTTCAATGGTTCTCTGTTACTGATATCAGTCCGTGATAAACTCGTAAAAATTATACAACTGTTGAAGTATTTTAATGTCTTCTTCTTCTTTTTATATAACACACTGTCTTCTTTGATTTTGATCATTCTATATATTTTCAGGTTAACTTCAATGCAATAGCCATAGCTACACCGAAAGAGATTATTGAATTAGATATTGAAAATTTAGTCAATCTACCACCATGGTATGCTGATGAAGTTGAATACGACTTGGAGTCAATGCGTCGGTAAGTAAAATTGTTTTGTGTTTCCTGTCGAATATATTTATATATATATATATATATATATATATATATATACATCCTGTCGGTGTTTTTTTTTGAGAGTGTACAGAGACGGTCAATGTTATCTGACATAGGATGGATCAGGCTGGAAAAGAAACTGTGATGGTGGTCAAACCAAAACATGGCTTCATCAGTCAACGAAATCCATATTATTATTATTATTATTATTATTATTATTATTGTTTCCTTTAATTCCTAGAGGAACATAGGGCTTCAGCTGTGCGTCTCCATTGCGTTCGGTCCTCTACTAGAGTTTTCACCTGGTTCCAAGTCTACCCACACGCTTTCATCTCCTCTTCACATGACATCCTCCAAGTCACCCTTGCACTGACGACCAACTCGCCGCTTCCCTTTCGGGTTCCACTCGAGCAATGGCTTGTCTAGTGATGTCACTTGATTGTTTCCTCAGAGTATGGCCAATCCATCTCCATTTCTTCCTGCCTATTTGTTGCACAATCGGTTCCTGCTGTGTTGGTTCGCTCATTGCCAGAGATCTTTGTTACTGATCTTTTCTGGCCGGCCATCTGATCTTGAGTTGTATTGAGCGAAGACAACTGTTAATGAAGGTCTGTAGTTTGTTTGAGATGCTCTTCATGACGCGCAGTGCAAGTCTCTGATCCGTATAGGTGCACTGACTGACTTCACATTGGAGTTGAAAATCCGGATGTTATTTTTGATGTTGAGTGCTGTTGACCTCCACACAGACTTGAGGAGTAGTGAAAGCTTGTCTTGCTTTTCCGATTCTTGCTTTGATATCCTCGTCAGCTCCGTCCGCCTGTAGTTGAAACGATGCTTTCCAGGTCGGTAGGTGAAGGAAGTTGTTTCTTTCAGGTTCGAAACGAAATCCATAACAGTTAGTTTAAGCCAGGCATGTAAGGGGATGTAGACTTTCCGATTGGTTGGGGTCCTGGGGATGGTAAGAACCATTGAAGACTGGAGACAACAACTGGTGATATGGTTCAAAATCGTCGTTGTCAGTGTCTGGCGCAGATGTATTCACCCTTTTCTTGATTTTCATAATTCAATAAAACTCTATTGTTCTTCGTTATTACTTCTCTTTTTGCCTCATATTTCTGTTTATTATCTCTCTTTTGATGAATCTCTCTTTATTCTCTTCTCTTCTTTTGTGTGCTACAAGGAGGGAGTGTAACTACTCGAACTGGTGCACATCTATGCAAAGTTCTATGTTGAAACCAGTCACTCAGTTAGAGAATATAGGGTAACCGGTTAATTTGAAACTACTTTGTCCAATATGCTTACCCACAAGGCAGGAAGTCTTACTGATGTTCGTCTATTCATGAGAACTGCTTTTATATATCTATAAAGCCATTTAAATTAGGTAAAATTCATAACTTGCGAAATGGTTAGCAATTTTTGAATTTAACCCAGTTCCAGTGGTGAGATTTTACCGTAGTATCATTTAGAAACCAAGTTATTCGGATCACCACAATATATGGTCTCCTTTACCTCATTAATAACAATCAGGAAAGCAAGCGAATTTGCAGCTGATGTGAATTGATTCGGCCCTCTAAGCTGAGTCTGGCGTAGACGGCTGCCTATCGACCAAAGGGCGGGTGTACTGCTCATCAGTCCGCTCCGTCCTCTTTTATGGCTGTGAGACCTGGCCATTGAGAGTGGAAGACATGAAAAGATTAGCTGTCTTTGATCATAGGTGCCCGCGTTCTATCTCCCGTGTGAAGTGGTATAATAAGTTGTGCAATATTGAGGTTAGGCTTCAGTCGAGTGCTACGTAAGTAGGGGAAATCAATCGACGAGGCTGTGAATTTACGTCGATTGAGATGGTTAGTAAATGTGTTACATATGCCTAGTCATCGCCTTCCTCGACGGGCAATGTTAGCTGATATAGGATCAGGTTGAAAAAAGGAGCTAGTATTGGTCAAACCAAAACATGGCTTCATCAGTCAATGAAATCTACAACAGATAGTGTAAGCTACGTAGAAAGGTGTAGACCTGCTGACTGGTTGGGGTCCTTGGGATGGTAAAAGCCAATGAAGGCCGGAGACTCAAAATCGTTCTCAATGGCTTTCGCAGACGCATCCACTCCTTGTGATTTATGATTTCCAATGAAACTTATATTGTTCTTCGTTATTACTATTCCTTTGTCTCACACCTCTGTTTACTGTCTCGATTATGCATTTCTCCTATTTTCTTCTCTTGCTTTGTGTGCTACATGGAGTGAGTGTGGCGACTTGAACTGCTGCACATCGATGCAAAGTTCTATGTCGAAAACAGACAGACATTTCTATGCTGAGTTAGACCGGGCATACCATTGTTGATCAGCTTGGCCCCGAATTAGCGAAACAGTCGTCCTGTGGTGTTTAGATCACCCTTCTATATCTGACTGACTAGCTGGCAAACACTGTTGTTTGATATGAGTAGTCTGGTAGGTAACTAACTGCTCACTTACCTTAATCAATCACTTAAATTAATCTTTCTCTGGTGTTTCGTTCCCTCTGATTAAGGAAGTTAATCGATCTTTGTTGGTCAAAGAGATATTCTCATCACTTCTCGCGTTCCCAGTGGAACATAGGGCTTCAAGCTTGAACTTTGAAGTTCTGTGGAACATACGGCTTGAACAAAACATCTGCACTTTGTCCTTTCTTCTGTCGTCCTCTTCAGCTTAGACCACAGTTGTTCACAATCTCTCATCTCCTTCTCACACGATTACCTCCATGTCACCCTCGTACTGACGATCCACTCGCCGTTTACCATTGGGATTCCACTCGAGTGATGGCCTGCATTGCGCGCGATGTTATTCGACGGCCTCCTTAATGTATGCCCAATTCATCTCCATTTTCTCCTACATATTTGTTGAGCGATCGGCTCTTGGTCGGTTTGTTCCCAGTCAGAGTTTCTTGTTGCTGATTCTTTCTGGCCGGTCATTTCATCTTCAGTATGGAGCCAGTAAGGCAGGTGTTGATGGAAGTCTGCAACCTGTTGGAAATTGTTTTTCTGACACGCGATGCAAGTTTCTGACCCGTGTAGAAGGACCGACTTGACATTGGTGTTGAAAATCCGAATCTGCTTCCATATGTTGAGTGCAGAAGATTTGCAAATTGGTTTCAGGTTGATGAAGGTGCATCTTGTCTTGTGGAACTGATCGCCTCACGCCGAATGTCCGGTCTTTTTCCTGGTCATACTACCAGCTAAGTGAAATTCAAGAGTACGTTGAACTCCTGTATGACCGACCGGCTAGCATTCTACAGTTAAACTACTAACGGAGATGACCACCATCATATTTTTTTTATTTATATGGGGTACAAGAAGTCCTAATTTAGTTAGATTTTGTCTCAAGTTGTTCCTTACCAGAGAAAACATACCTCTAACGTTGATGGAACACATTTTCTCTTTGAGATTTGACACCTTACTCACTCGTTATTGAAGTTAAAAGCTTTATTAATAAATCATATTGCTTATCGAATTTCAAATGGATATAATTCTCTTCAAATTAAGTGCTAATTCTTACTGCTGCGTATCGATACACTTGTGAACAACATTTAGCTAAAGCATTCTCTTGATTGCGTCGGTGGCACAGCGGTTAGGACGCTCGCCGACCATGCACATGGTCCGAGGTTCGATCCCTGGCCGACTCACTCCTTTACCTCGCTAGGCCAGAAATAATGCTGGCAAAGAGGAAAGGTTGGGCATGAGGCTAGCAACCTCATCCTGTAAAATAAACACCGCTACAGAAACTTCAAGCCACTAGCTTGAAGCCCTATGTTCCACTGCGGAACGTGAAGGAAAAAACAATTCTCTTGATTGATTAACTTACTGTCTGGTTTCAACGTAGAACTTTGCACGAAAGTGTAACAGTTCGACTTGCTGTACCATGTACCACGTGTCATGACCGGAACTACGATCTAGAAGACTATGAGCGAATACTGACTTACTGCGCTGGTTAATCCGTCCTAATCGCACGTCAACAACAACAACAGCATCAATAACACCATTGGCACGCCAAAGATAGAAGAGATGACTGGACGTTGTGATAAGAGAACTTTTACTGTCTCAAAACAACAGGCGAAAAAAGACTGACAACGCTTGCGTATGTAAATATGTTTGAAATGACCTTGAGAGGCACTAATGTCATCGATAAATTAAACATGGAACAACCAATAGGATTTTAAAGGTCACAAGTAGGGTGAGAGAAAATCAGGTCATAAACCAATAAGTGGGCTGAGAGAAGTACAAACATACATGTAATAGGGTTTTATTGGATTATAGAGGATCGCAGAGAGTGAATAAATCAGTGTTATTGCAAAAGGATTTCTAGCCATATAACACGAGAGATAGAACGCAGGCACCTATGTTCAGAGATATCTAGCCAGCCTTTTCATGTCTTCCACTCTCACTGGCCAGGTCTCACAGCTAGCCATAAAGGAGGACAGAGCGAACTGCTGCTGAGCAGTACACACATGTACTTTGATCGATGAAAGCCTCTTGATATTGACTCTAAACCTTTAACAACTGAGAATAATCAATGCACAAAGATGTACACGCACAGCCGCTGTATCGAGTCACCTACGTACATAATATAATCTCACACTTGGTCTATAAACTCCACACGTGGCTAATCTGTCTGTCTGTCTAGATTCAACATAGAACTTCGCACCGAAGTGCAGCAGTTCCAGTTGCCACGTCCCAAACACCACACAAAGGTAGACAAGAAGATGAGTGAAGAGAATCAATAGAGTTGTGACAAGTATAAGTGTGAAACAGAATGAATGAGTAATGGTAGAAAGGAATATGAAAGATGACAGAGACTGAATACATCTGCGTAAGCCATTGACAACGATTTTGAGCGATGTCACCTATTGTCTCCAGCCATTGATTCTTAGAGTCCCGAGGGCCCCAACCTGGAAGTCTGCATCTCTCTACCTGCCTCAGTTTAACTGTCAAGGATATCATGGATTGATTGATGCCATGTTTTTGTTTGGCCACCAATTACTCTTTTCCAACCTGCACCTACTGGTATCAGCTAGTAATGGTCGTCCGTCGGGGGAGGCGATGGTTAGGCATGTGCAGCACGTGGCCTAGCCATCTCAATCTATGTAACTTCATAGCCTCTTCGATTGATTTTCCCTCTTTGCCCAACACTCTACGCCTAACGTCAACATTACCTACCTTATTATACCACCTAATGTGAGAAAGAGATCGTAGACATCTATGATCAAAAACAGTGAACCTTTTCATGTCTTCAACTGGTATTGGCCATGTTTCAGAGCCATAGAGAAGGACGGAGCGAACTGTCGAGCAGTACACACGTCCCTTGGTTGATAGTCGGATGTCGCGCCTACGCCAGAGATGGTGTAAGTTAACGAAAGCAGCTCGAGCTTTTTGGATCCGTGCTGAGATTTCGTCACCAATCAATCCCTTGGTGCTGATACAACTTCCCAAATAGGTGAAGTGGTCAACATGTTCTATCACTTCACTTCCTATCACTAAGCTAGGAGTTGACGTAGTCCAGTCCTGTAGCAGCATCTTACGTTTTACATGGGCGAATCGCATGCCAAACATACAAAGATTGCTGCTCAAGGTGTTTAGAAAACTCTGCGTGGCTAATAGTGAAGTGTGTTTTTCAAACCCTTAACCCAATAAGGTTTACAATGTCGTCTTCACTAAAGAGTGACATCTAGACTCACATCAGACTGTTTGAATACAATTAAAGAATAGTCTCAGTTAGGAATTATTATTGTCATACCAATTATAAACCTGTATCTATGTTGTGTGTTTTTTTCTTGGTTTCTGAATAGGCCTCAAACACGTCGATATCCTGAAGGTGGAACTGATGATTTTATTGTTTGTGATACCGCTGGCGGTGGAGGTGGTGGTGGTGGTTCCTCGACGAAGTATGGTGGTGTTGATCATCCATCAGAGATGACTACAGCATCGAATATAACGTCATCATCAACAAGTGGGTTGTCCTCGGTTGGTGATAGTAGCTCTTCTGGTTCAGGTTCACATGTGGTAAGTTTTAAAAGCATCCCCGTTTTGTTGTCTTCCCTATAATCCTCTTCAGCTGACCCTACAGTTGCCCATAAACTATCAACTCCTCCCTACATGATCTCCTCTATGTTACCCTTGGATACACGCTCAAGTCGTCGTTCCCCATTCGGGTTCCACTTGAGCGATGGCTTGGCACAATGTGTCCCCTGACGATCTCCTCAGTGTGTGTCTGATCTATCTGCACTTCTTTTTGCCATATTTGTTGAGTAATACGTTCCTGGTTGGCTCGTTCCAAGAGTTTCTTATTACTGATACTTTCTGGCTATATCTCATCTTCAGTATGGCGCGCGATAGCAATCTGTTGGAAATGCTTTTCGTGACGTTTACGCCATGTTTCTGATCCATATAGAGGAGAATTGACCGACTTAAAATTGATGTTGAAAATTCGAATTTTGTTGTTGCAGAAGATTTCCAAACTTATGCCAGAGTAATGAATGTCCTCGTCCTTGAGGTCTTCTTATAGACCCAATGTATTCCTGTGCTCTTGCTCCCCATGTAATCCAGTCAACTACAGTTGGAAATATCATTGATGAAAGCAAGCTGGCAGCCTTGTCTTACTCCTGTCTTCACTACAAAAGATTCTTTGAGTTTTCCGTTGTGAGGATCACTTGACATGTGGTAGCACTGTCATACAGTTGTTGAATGGGATTGATAAGGATTTGAGGCACTCCCCCCCCCCTCATAGTGTTGAAGTAGTTTCCGTATTACTTCGCAGTCAACACTGTCGAAGGCCTTTTCAAAGTCGATGAAGTTGATGTGGTAGAGATTTGACTGCTATTCTATGAGCTCTATGTTCGATGATAATGATGACATCTAGAATTGCAGTTTGATCCACGCACACGATTTGCCTTTCCTGAATCCAGCTCGTTCTGACTATAAAATCCCAATTAGAACTACTAGAAAATCATAATGAGATTAATCGATCGACGTTGTATAACAATCGTACCGAAGTTTTAGATTATTTGTCATCATCATTTGTCATATCTACCGATTGGTTGAATAGATCACTCATGCCACCGCAGGTGCTCCCATCTCTTAAGAGTAAAAGAGTAGGGAAAATCACTTTCTGGACCGAAATGCTCGGTCCAATCAATCGGCGAGAAAATGTAAAATTCAATAAAATAATTTAGCAGACCCGCCGCACAAGAGGTGGCTCTTGTGGCCCAAGTGGTCTGGTGGATAACACTTCGGCGTTTGTACCTATGGGCACTGGGTTCGAGTCTCGGTGGGAACACCATCACTCACTGTAGAATGCAGGTACATCCAGATGACGAGTCCCAAATAGGACGAAATGCGAGTCCATCGACCAATTAAATTCATTGGTTGGTGTTCATGAATTAGTTTAGCATCGTTTCGATGTTGGTAGTGAAAACCACTTTATCTGATGGTTGGATGATTGTGAATGTGGCCATCGGGAAGTCTTGTTTTGTGCTAATTGGTATTCATCAACTAGGCTAGTCTGTAACCTCAGTGGATATAATTCCTCTTAATAGATTCGAACTGTTTTTCTTAAATTTTTCAAGAGTCAGTTTGTAGGCATTTGAGTGGTTTCAAGTTTTATCATGAGCTGACATCAGTTAGAGAACAATTCAAAGCCAACTAGGAAGCACCGGACAGCTGTTCGATCCTAGTTTGTGACTCATAGGCGGTACGTACCCCCAGGGGATTCGAACCCAGGGTTACAACTCAAACTCGTAAAACCGTTTAGCCACTGAAAGGCGATTCATTGACGAGCCCATGAATTCTAACTTCTGCCAATTCATGATTTCAGCGTGACTGACACCAGCCATCAATGTCATCGCTCGCGGATATTTGTCCTAACTTTGGATCTAGTTGACTCCGCTAACTGGTCACCCCTTCCCACTAGAACTCCAGGCAACTATGTTCTGTAGTCAGATCTATTTTCAAGAATTAGTTTGTGATTCGGATATTCGTGGGTCATTGAGTTACCTCCCAGTGGCTGAATGGTCTATGAGCTTTCTTTGTAACCGGTAAGTCCTAAATTCGAACCCCGCTGTGCTCCCACTGCTGAAGAGCCCCAAACTAGGACGAAACAGCGCTGTCCATGTGGCTGGTTTTCAATGTTTCTCCTAACTGATATCACTCCATAATCAAACTTGAAAATCAGATATGCAAAATAAGATGAGGCTTTCCCACACAAAAAACTTGGAGGATCTGGACTTCGTCGATGTAATATATGTCTGATTTCCCACAAACACTGGAAGATATACAAGTGAAAAGCAGCAAGTTGGCAGAAGAAGCATCAAAGATAGGACTTGGGGTGAACATAGCGAGAAAAGCGGTAGGTGATGAGGATTCCTGGCATACAGCAACAACGACAATCAACATAAATGGGAGAAATTTGAAAGAAGCTACCTTCTTTTCCTACCTACCTACCTCGGTAGATAGGATCTTCTTAACTACACACAGACGGGACTGATTAGGATATCAAAGCAGTCGCGGATCGGGAAAACAAGGCAAGCAATCATTACTGTCATGTAAGTCTGTGTGGAGATCAACAGCACTCAGCATGAGAAATTACATCCGGATTTTCAACTTCTGTGTGAAGTCAGCGCTATTTACTATACGGATCAGAGACTTAGAGCGTCATGAAGAACACTTTGAACAAGCTACAAACCTTCATTAACATCTGTCTTCACTCAGTACTACTGAAGATCAGATGACCGGACAGGAAAGATCAGCAACAGGGATCTCTGGCAATGAGCTAGCCAAGGCAGGAGGAACCAACTGTGTAAGAAATATGCAGGAAGAAATGGAGATGGATTGGACTGGCTATACTCTGAGAAAACATACCATCAAGTGAGTGACATCACACGCCAGGCATTTGTTTGAGTGGAACCCGCCGAATGGAAAGTGACGAGTTGGTTGTCAGTGCGAGGGTGACATTGAGGAGGAGGAGGTGATGCGAAGAGGAGATGAAAGCATATGAGCAGATGTGGAGCCAGGTGAAAACGTTGGCAGAGAACCGGACTCAATGGAGACGCACGGCTGAAGCCCTATGTTCCTCTAGGAACTAAAGGAAACAATGATAATGCTCTTTTTTCTTTCTCTTTGGCTGCGTACAACCTAAAAGGTAATTGTGTATATGTGAGGAACATCTTAACAAACTTGCAAGGTTATACGAGTTTTTGGTTAACAAAGATGTGGAATTAATAAATAATGCTCAGAAGTTACACTTATATAACTTATGTCCAAAGAGGTCAAAGTTTAAACAAGAGATACAAATATACACAATTAATGATCGGATACATTGGAAACATTGAGTTGCACAGACAAAACAAGTAGTGGTGATCGATCGATGTGTCGACTTCTCATTAGGACGTAACAAATATTTCTTCAATAATACTCAATCTACTATTTATATTTTTCAGTAGTATATTTTAATATTATCTCATTTTTGATATAACTTACAAATATATATATATATATATATATATGCATATTTGGATTGCATTGTTATGTATGTATATATATGTATACAGTTCCGTAGTATGCACCTCCATCCTCTACACGCGAATTTGGCAAATTTATCTAAACAAGCGTTGGAACGCAGCAGACGTCTAGCCACTACGGTATATTACTATTATTATCGTTAC
This sequence comes from Trichobilharzia szidati, assembly GCA_944472155.2. Taxonomy (NCBI): domain Eukaryota; kingdom Metazoa; phylum Platyhelminthes; class Trematoda; order Strigeidida; family Schistosomatidae; genus Trichobilharzia; species Trichobilharzia szidati. Next base: position 5,956,191 of record OX235277.1, read on the forward strand.
TGCTATATTTTATCGCTATGACTGTTTCTACTCTCGCTCTCTTTCTCTCCAACCCTTTTCTTCCTTAAATTTCCTGTTGCATGCTCTCGTCGTATACGTTATATTCACATGTATGCTTGTGTTTGTGTGTATGCGCGTTTGATCTGAGTGTTGTGTTCAGTTGATTATTTCTTAGAGGACAAGAGAGAACAGCTGTAAGTACTCAGTTCTTTCAGTGAGCGATACTCATTGTGTCAGTTGAATTGATTATGCCACCCAGCTTGCTCAAGATGAATTAGATAGAACTGAAATCGGAGGAGGGTCAGGCTGGAAAAGAGCTAGCGGCGGTCAAACGAAAACATGGCACCAGTCAATGGAATCCACAACAGTCACGTAGGAAGGTGTAGACTGCCCGACTGGTTGGGGTCCTCGGGACGGTAAAAACCGATGGTTGGAAACAATTGGTGACATGGCTCAAAATCGTTCTCAATGGCTGGTGCAGATGCATCCACTCCTTGTGACTTATGATTTCCAATGAAACTGGTTTGTTCTTCGTTATTACTATTCCTTTGTCTGACACCTCTGTTTACTGTCTCTAATATGCATTTCTCTTACTTTCTTCTCTTGCTTTGTGTGCTACATGGAGGGAGTGTGGCGACTTGAACAGCCGCACATATGTGCGAAGTTCTATGTCGAAAACCGACCGACCGACCGAGATAACAGAAAGTTTCGAAAAAATGAAATGAATGTTTGTGTAAAACTTGTGGGGCACACTGTGATATCATGGTAATTTCCCTATTAACTTGCTTATTAGATATATCACACACACACACACAGTGAAACAGTATTATTATTTACTGGATGACAAAATTTCGAACACAATTTACTAAATGGTTCACAATCATATGATCGATTGTAACTGGAAAAAACTTTGGAACTTTCTTTTTATAGTTTCCATTATTCCTTCCTATTTGAACATAACAAATCGAAGGTGGAGGCTATTCAATTCACTTATGAATTGGAAAGTCAGGAAAGGTGGGGGAGCTTTCAATGTTAGATTGTAGCGTAAAAAAGAAAAGAAGATGGGAAGTTAAACACACTAGTGTTTACAGAAAAAACCTACACATTCAAACCGATATTTGGATTTCCGATCATCCCACCCATATGTCAGTAAAAATAGGATTGGTTAAATGTGTAATTCTTAGGGCAGAAAGACCCAAATAAATACCAAGGAAAATCTAAGACAGGAAGTGAGGCATATAAGAGAAGCTTTAAAACTTAATAATTATCCTGATAAATTTATCAGGAAGTATATAGAAAAATGTAAAAATAAAATTAATAATAATGACAACATGCTTAGAATGATGACAAGACCAACAACGGTCAGGAATTTAAATCATCAGAAGTACCCCCATACAAAGAAGGAACCTTGGAAGGTTTACGTAGAATTCTTAACAAGGCAGGTGGGCAGGAATAAAAGTGGTCTTCAATCACTACCTACCCACAAACTCACATTTCCGGTTAAAGGATCCTGTGGAGCCAATAAAAGAAAACAGTTTAGTTTATCTAATACCCTACTGGAGTGATTGTCAGGTCAAATACATAGATCAAAGTATTAGAACGGCGTCCGTCAGTCAGTCAGACTAGTGGGGCACAAAAACCGAGCAAAATCTAGATTAGTTGACCCGAATAAGATAAGAAATCTGGAGAATAGCTGAGCTATATAGCACTGCATGCAATTACACACACAACCATATAATACGATGGGATGGGATAAGATGACAGTTTTAAAATGTAATATAAAAGGATGGAGGGAGACAGTGAGATATCGGGAGCTTTACTTATTGTATCAACTGAAAATACGTGTAATGAAAATGATTCAACATCTGTCAACCCGGATATCTGGAAAAGTCTACTACCCCTACAATGATGAATAGGAAGGAATAAAGAAAACTATAAAACAAAAGTTTCGAAGTTGTATAGTTACAATCGATGATATGATTATGAAAAATAATAAATTGTAATTTGGTGAATGGTAACTAGCACTGGAATCCAGGGCTCTCGTTTCTTCCCATTTGGGACTCGTCATCTGGATGTACACCTGCATCGCCCAGTGAGTCATACTGTTCCCACTGAGATCCGCACCCACGAAGGTATTATTCACTAGACCACTTGGTCCACGAGATGTACCTCTTATACAACGGGTGTCAGCAATTATTTAATTCAGTCTGAACTTTCCCACTGACGGATTGGACCGAAATGCTCGGCCTCAGGTTGATATGTTGGCTCCTTGTGCGGCGGATGCTTCGATTATGTCTGATTATTTAACTGAGTTCGATCCTTAGTGGGAACATCGTCACTGACTCACTGGGGAATGCAGGTACATCCAGCTGATGACGAGTCCCAAATAGGACGAAATGAGCATCCTAGTGGATTCCACTGCCAGCTACTCATCCTCCACCAATTTACTTCAAGTTAAATAATCAGACATCGTCGAAGCATCCACAGCTCAAGGAGTTGACTTCGGTCCAATCAATAAACGGAAAAGTCCAGAGTGACTTACGTAATAAATTACGGTCAAAACGTCGTTATCCAGTAGACAATAATACTGTTTCACTCTGTATGATACATATATATCCAGTAAACAAGTTAGAATGGAAGAGTAAATAAAGAAGACGAGATGACTATCATGTAGATTTTGCTGTTTTTTGATTGAACACTAGTCAGGAACTAGTGTAATGTGCCTAGTCCTATCTTCGGTGCAGACTGAATTCTATCAGTCATGTTTGCAATGTGGCCACCATGCTAGGTGGCTCGCCATTACGGTGTGTTGTGAATTGTTGATATTAGATGGTTGGAGGCAATCGGCAGGAAGCCTTGGACCTAGGTTTCGTGCTAGTTGGCACTCATCTGCAACCTTCAAGGAACTCATGTCCCTTCTGAGATTCCAACCCACATCACCCAGTGGGGCTGCAGTCAGAGACGTTACCACTGAGCTATTCAGGCTCGCGACTGACCTCCTGTAGGACTGTATTGGATATTTTTGATTGAACACTAGTCAGTAACTAGCGTAATGTGTCTAGTCCAATACAGTGCTACAGGAGGTCAGTCGCGAGCCTGAATAGCTCAGTGGTAACGTCTCTGACTGTAGCACTGAGTAACGCGGGTTCGAATCTCAGAAGGGACATGAGTTCCTTCAAGGTTGCAGATACGCCTTGCTGATGAGTGCCAACTAGCACGAAACCTAGGTCAAGCAAGGCTTCCTGTGGCCGATTGCCTCCAACCATCTAATACCAACAGATTCCGTTGTCACCGGCCTAATGTCTCTCTCTCTCTAACTTGGCTCTTTATATCGTTGTTGTGTCTAGGTACAGTGTATATATGGTCCTATGTGTCCATGTGTGTGTGTGTGTGTATGAATTCGATTCCCTGTTGTTGTTGCTGCTGCTGCTGTTGTTATTCGTCTCTATCATCTTGATTATGCAATGTGACGTAGTATCGTTGTTGTCGCTATATGACACTGTTGTTTGTTCCCTTTATGAATTTCGACAACACAATAAGAAGACGCAGTTTATCTGAAATACGTGTAATGTGTATTGGCTCAACACATTTCGGACATTCTGATCACACACACGAGTACTTGTCATACACAGTTTTTATATATAATGCAAGAAGGCATGAATAATTACAATACAGGTCAGATGGTATACAGATCAAGGTCACAAATAATGGGTAGGGAGACACAAAAGGTGTAGGTAAGAAAGATAAAAGGAGAAATAATAGAGAAGATTTGTAGCTCAGATGGATGATTTGCAATTAGTAGTGTTCTCTGAGCTGGTTGGTTTAGTTGCGAAGCTTTCGTCGTCCTTCTGGACAACATCTTCAGCGCCATATTTAGCACAATGTGAAATGATTTAAATTTCCTCATGAGTGAGTTACCAGGAGACGCAATTACATCACTCATGAAGAAATTTAAATCATTTCACATTGTGCTAAATATGGCGCCGAAGATGTTGTCCAGAAGGACGACGAAAGTTTCGCAACTAAACCAACCAGCTCAGAGAACACTTTTAATTGCAAATAAAAGGAGAAAAACAAGGCAAAGAAGGGGTTGAAAATATTATGAAGTAAATTGGTCCTTGGTTCTAAATTCGATTACCAAGGCAGGTTTAAGGTGATAACAAATAACTTTTGGATACATAAGACAGGTCTCTGCAGGTTAGGCCTACAGAACACATTCCAAAGTGGCTGCAACAACAAATGAAATCGCCAGACACAATTGAACCCGGAAATAGATGTCCAACATCATCTATAACGAAGCATATTATAGAGACGGGTCATAAGGTTGATTTTAATAATGCCTTTAAACCCATATATAAAACAAAGTTGGGCCACATACTTAAATTCATTGAAGCCTTAGCCATAAAAAGACTTAAACCTGTCTTATGTGTCCAAAAGTTATTTGTGATTACTTTAAATCTGCCCTGGTAAGCCAATTAAGGATACTTATTCAAACTACCAAAGAAAGGAGACCTAAGTCAATGCAAGAACTGGCGCGGAATTATGCTCCTGTCCATCCCAAGCAAAATTCTGAGCCGCATCATCCTGGAGAGAATCAAACATGCCCTAGATGAAAAACTTTGACTGGAACAGGCTGGATTCAGGAGAAACAAGTCATGCATTGATCAGATCGCCACATTACGGATCATCATTGAACAAAGCTTGGAATGGCAGTCACCTCTCTATCTCAACTTCATCAACTTTGAAAAGGCATTCGACAGCGTCGATCGAGAGGTGATTCGGAAACTACTTCGCTACTATGGGGTGCCACCGACAATTATACATCTCATCCAACAGCTGTACGACAATGCTGCATGCCAAGTAATCCACAACGGGAAACTTACGGAATCCTTCGAAGTGAGGACAGGAGTAAGACAAGGCTGCCTACTATCGTCAATGATTTTCCTGATTGCAGTAGATTGGATAATGCGACAGACAGTGGGCAATGAGGAAACAGGCATAAAATGGACTCACACAAAAAACTTGGAGGATCTGGACTTCGCCGATGATATATGTCTGATTTCCCACAAACTGGAAGATATGCAAGCGAAAAGCAACAAGTTGGCAGAAGAAGCATCAAAGATAGGACTTCAGGTGAACGTAGAGAAAACAGAGGTAATGAAGATTCCTGGACAAGAACAACAACAACAACAGACAACGATCAGCATAAATGAGAGGAACCTGAAAGAAACAACCTCTTTTACCTACCTTGGAAGCATCGTTTCAACTACAGGCGGAACTGACGAGGATATCAAAGCAAGAATCGGAAAAGCAAGACAAGCTTTCACTACTCTCAAGTCTGTGTGGAGGTCAACAGCACTCAGCATCAAAAATAAGATCCGGATTTTCAACTCCAATGTGAAGTCAGTCAGTGCTACTATACGGATCAGAGACTTGGCCAGCGCGTCATAAAGAGCATCTCAAACAAACTACAGACCTTCATTAACAGTTGTCTTCGCTCAATACTCAAGATCAGATGGCCGGTCAGAAAAGATCAGCAACAGAGATCTCTGGCAATGAGCGAACCAACGCAGCAGGAACCGATTGTGAAACAAATAGGCAGGAAGAAATGGAGATGGATTGGCTGGTCATACTCTGAGGAAACCATCAAGTGACATCACTAGACAAGCCATTGCTCGAGTGGAACCCGAAAGGGAAGCGGCGAGTTGGTCGTCAGTGCAAGGGTGACTTGGAGGAGGTCATGTGAAGAGGAGATGAAAGCGTGTGGGCAGACTTGGAGCCAGGTGAAGACTCTAGCAGAGAACCGAACGCAATGGAGACGCACGGCTGAAGCCCTATGTTCCTCTAGGAATTAAAGGAAACAATAATAATAAATAAGCCAATTAAGAACCAAGGTTCAATTTACTTCATAATATTTTCGACCCCTCCTTTACTTTGTTTTTTTTCTTTCTTACCTACACCTTTGTGTCATTCCCTTGATCATAATGATTCATGCCTTCTTGTCTTCTATAAAAACTGTGTATGACAAGTACGTGTGTGTGGTGGGAATGTCCGAAATGTGTTGCGCCAATACATTACACGTATTTCAGATAAACTACATCTTCTCATTGTGTTGTCGAAACTGTTGTTAATGTTGTAATATATGTGTAGTCTTTGGTGTAATGTGCTCTACATATATATGTGTGTGTTTCCATACCATCAGCTGTCTTCTCATCTATTTCTACTACATTTATTCCATTATTTCAACAAATAGATATTGAAACGAACACTTCCAGCTGTCTACAGTTTAGCGTCACATCCAACAATGCCATATTGTAAGTAAAGACCACCATTTTATTCCTATTATTATTATTATTATTATTACTATTATTATTATGTGCCATCATAACTGAACTAAAAGTAGAAAGCAAAATGATGAATATGGGGGATGATTGGGGAGACGAGCTTCGTGGGCTTTTAGAAGTGTGTGTGTAACCGATTGTTACTTCCCGGTTGCCCCTCTCCGGACCGTGGAAGTCTACTTTTTCCTGAGGTAGGTACTTGAAACAGAAAGAGAATTAGTTTTACGCGTGAGTGCAGAGCCCAAGGAACAACTGCTCAGCGCCGCCGGCTACGGACCACCTCAGGGTTAGTCGAGATGTACAGTTTTTCGCGGTTGACCTTTTGCAACCCCTCTCTCTCCAGAGTGGAAAAGCAGCATAACTGGCGCATGCTGGTCATTTCAGGGAAACACCTTACTGCTGTTACACATCCCTTCCCACCACCGAGCATAGTGTAAACATGTTACACTATGACGCGGTAACTGCTATTAGTCTGTGTTCTCTATCATTGCGAGGGAACTAAAAGCCCAGGATCAGCAACCAACTGAACAGTATTTTTTAAGGTAAAAACTCTTTAGACAGGTAGGTTTCAAATAGTAGCGAGTGTTTCCTGACTGACTGACTGACCGACTGACTGACTGACTGACTGACTGACTGACTGACTGACTGACTGACTGACTGACTGACTGACTGACTGACTGACTGACTGACTGACTGACTGACTGACTGACTGACTGACTGACTGACTGACTGACTGACTGACTGACTGACTGACTGACTGACTGACTGACTGACTGACTGACTGACTGACTGACTGACTGACTGACTGACTGACTGACTGACTGACTGACTGACTGACTGACTGACTGACTTGGTTGAAGTATGTATCACTCATTAAGTATCACCGCCCTTCTGGATTTCTAACCTAGAGTCTGGACTATATGAAGAATTGGGAATCATCTAATTAGATTTGTCAAGATGCTTCAAGACCATCCATCACGCAATCCAACAGGAGTAAGACAAGACTGTCTACTATCACCTACGATGATATACCTGAGTGAGGTAGACTGGATCATTGAGTAGTCTGCAGGGAGTGAGAAGACGGATGTACGTTGAACTGACATTAAGACTAGAAGATTTGAACTTCTTTGGCCAGCTATTTCTAATGTCTAAGTAACTTAAAAATCCCCATTCAGTCATGTAAAAGAAAAGAAGGCGTTCAGCGAAGAGACTCTTTTCGGCGAATTCATTCACTGAGCTGTACAATCTCATTTATATACAATTTTGTTTGTGTGTGTGTGTACATTAGATTTATAAAGTTTAGATAATTACGTAATATAAGTATTATTTGGCTTGGAAACAAACGTTAATTAGATAGAAAACTAAACAGAATTGATTAAGTGAATTGGATGACGTAACACAATTGAGTAGAATTTAGAGTAGGTCAGGTTGGAAATAGTGTTAATGAGTGGTGCTTAAAATGAAATAAGGGTGGGGGTAGAGAATAATGCAGTTGAAAATTAAGTAAGTTAATCGGATGACGTAATACAGACTAGAAATTGGACGTGGGTCAAGTTAGTAACATTGTTAATGAGGGCAGATATTACAAAAGGGTGGGGTGGAGAATAATATAAATGAAGATGTGAAATAATAAAATGCAAAAGACAAAATAATACAATTAGTAAGACTGAAATTAAGAAAGATTACGTCCATTGTAGATTTAATGAGTGAACGAATTTCTTTTGTATGCAGAGTTCAGGATTTAGCAGATGAATTGCCATTGCTTCTGCGATGTGGAGAAGTTTAATCCGTACACTTTTGGCAAGATTGCTTTGTATTCTGTAGATAACTTTGAAGTTTATTTGTGGTTTGATTTGGTGTCCTGAATCGATCAAATGTTCAAGGATCGAGCTGCGGGGGCATCGGTTTTCTCCTTTATAAAACCATGAAGGTAAATGTTCGTTGACGCGTTTAGATAGCGAACGCTGAGTACGGCCGATATACCTGGCTCCACACGAGTAGGTGAATTGGTAGATGCACATAGATGAGGCCAAACTCGAAGATATATGGGCGAAAATCAACTGCTTGGCAGAAATGATAGTGACGAAAGGACTTCAAGTGAATATAAAGAAGACGGAAGGGATTAAGATATCTAATCAAAACTAACAAGTACCAGTCATCACCAAATGGGAGGAAACAAAAGAAAATCGCCTCTTCCACATGAACTCGTTTCAACAACATGATCGCGTTGGGAAAGCGAGACAGGCGTTCATTACTCTGAAGACCATAAAGCAGTCTACTGCACTCAGCCTAAGGAACAAGATCTACATTGTCAACACTAGTGTCAAGTCAGCTAGTGCTTCTCTTATGGATTAGAGCCTTGTCGCACGTTCGCGTCACGTAAGGTGTTTCCAACAAGCCAGTACAAACTTTCATCAATAACTTGTAGGATTTTGAAATGATACAGGGCTCTTGTATATCGCACCAAGCCAATGAAACCATCATCACCAATACAACTGAATACATTGGTAACAAAATCTTGCAAGACAGACAATTCTGCATACTGAAATAATAGAGAAGATTTGTAGCTCAGGTGGATGATTTGCAATTAATAGTGTTCTCTGAGCTGGTTGGTTTAGTTATTTTATTTTTATTTTATTTTGATTTACAGCTTGATTCCACACCGTATTTTCAGTACAAGTATGGAATTTTCAGCATGGATATCGGTAGCCCAAATTTACAGGCCGACCATAGATATCGGGTGTGCGCCGGCAGGGGATCGAACCCCGGACCATGTGCATGGTCGGCGAGAGTCCTAACCACTGTGCCACCGACGCACCATCCAGAGCTGCAGAGCTTTCATCGTCCCCCTGCTGGACAACATCCCCTTCAGCGCAATTTTTAGCACAAAGTGAAATGATTTAAATTTCTTCATGAGTGATGTAATTGCCTCTCCCAGTAACTATCTTTACATATGTGTATTGACCATTTTCTATTGACTTGGATTTTAAAATTTCTGGTCACCTGATTTACTTTTTATCAGTTGGTATATTTCGTCTATATTAACGTGTTTTTTAATTGCATATTCGTTTGAGTACCAGGCTTCTAGAAATTCTCTGGCACTGTTCGTGTTTCCTCTGTTTAAGATTTCGACATTATCCCAATCAAATTGATGATCATAATTGTCTATATGCATTGATACTAAAGAATACATATCGTGTCTTTTGACGACTGATTTGTGTTCTTGGATTCTGATACGAAGGGGACGCCCACTTTGTCCGATGTAATGCCTGTTGCAGTTCATACAATTTATTTATTTTTTGCAACTTAACCAACCAGCTCAGAGAACACTATTAATTGCAACTTCTGCATACTGGTGAAGAGTCCAAAACCAGGACGAAACAGCTATCCAGGACTCCGTCATTTTTTAATAGTTCTTTAACTGATATGAACTCTTCATCAGTTGTGTAACCAATCAAAATCCCCGCAAGCCAACAGCTGATAATTCATAACTTCACTGCTAAACAAGCCCTGAAAATGCTTTTTTTCCTTCAGGAGTACAACGAATTCTTCCCAGTCAAACATTTCAATCATTTCTTCAGGTTCTACAGTAGTAATAAATCCATGAATATTAGAATACAAATAGATAGTAAAGCTGAATGTTGAGAATTATATCAGAAAATGTATTGGGGTGTACAAGTATGAGGTGGAATATAAGTAGTCCGTCAACTAAATGTTGTATACAAAATGTACAGCCATTCAGAACATTCAATGAAGTGTGAATAGACAATGAATAGTTGTTTCTTCCTCGACCAAAAGTCTCTAGCACTACGAACCAGCCAGGGCTCGAACCTGGAACCTTCCGATTACAAAGCAACCAACCTTGTAGATCATTCCGCCACTGGGACTCGATCCAATGACCGACCTATGATTTCCAACTTCTACCAATTCGTGATTTTAACGCGACTGGCACTAGTTGATGTCTTTGCATGGCAAGTATTTGTCGTCACTTCTAACCGGATGGACCCCACTGACTGATGACAATTTCTCACTAGAATTCTGGCCACTAAGTAGTAGTGAGAGCTGTCTGAATGTCAAATCGTAAGCAACAATTTACGTCAATATGTTTACGTCCCGAATCGGGGTCATGAGTAAACACAATAACTAAAGTCTAACCTTGAGGAACTCAACGACCAATCACAGCAGACTTAACGTGGGTGTAGATGCGATTCGCAGACTGGACTGTCTAAAAAACGGCCACAAAAAGATGACAGAATAACCTTCAGTGAGAAAACAACTAATGAGAAGACGTTGATTCTCTGCTAACAACAATGTACATAGAAATCTATAAATATCTATTGATTTCGCTCATTAAACGATCTGTGTTGCCTGGCCCTTGTCTTCTGTCTTTTACAATTTAACCAAAATTCACACACGCAGTATTTCTTACATCTGTTGTTTTTTTTTTATATTTCTACACTTCAAGACTTATCCGGGACAGGTACTGGTTCAGTGCATATGTTCGAGTGGTCAACGCCTGTCCCTGTTGTTGCTGGTTTTACAAACACTTTCAGTTTGACAGCTGCTGGTGCATCAGGACAATTTCCAGCTGGTTCTAGAGGTGCTCGTGTCACAGCACTACAATTCGATGATAGTGGATATCGAGTAAGTTATATAGATAGTGCATTTATCAATTAAAGAGAACTATTGAAATCTAGTAGAGAGTATACCGGAATGCTGTTTCGTCCTAGTTCGGGTTTTTTCAGTGCAGTATTGTCACTGATGACCGACTACCTATGCCTACTCTCACCGGGAATCGAACAAAAGTTAGAATTCATTGACTGGCCATTGAATTCCATCCCAATGTCTGAATGAGTGGTCAATGAGCTTACTGTGTCTTGGGTTCTATCCCTCGTGGGCACTTGGGTGCGTATCGATGAAGAGTCCCCATCTAGGACGAAACAGCTGTCTAGTACTCCTTGGTGGTGGTTTTCAATGGTTCTCTAACTGGTGTGTCAGGTATTATTAGTTGTTTTTAATTCAGTAATTTGGTAGGTGGATGGTTTATTTACCAGGGAAGTTAACATAATGATGATAATGAAACATATTAAAAACGACATTTTTACTTGAAAATGTAATCAATGAAATTTGCACATGAATTCGTGCATAACGTTCATACTGGCTCCGTAATAACGGCAGGTTCTGTAATTATCCAATGAATGGTATGCGCTTAAGGTCATTGGTGCGTTAGCACTCCATGGTCGATATTATTCTTCTTCATTTTGGCTCACAACTCAATCTAGATTGTGGGTCAACAATAAACCAGTATGATCTGGATGACAATATCTCACAGTAGGATAACCATTACTCACTAAAATGGAGGTGCATCCGTCTGAAGAATCTCAATTAGGACGAAACACACTCTCTTGATTCCATTACCAACTAGGAACTATTTTGTCAATGGAGAGCGAACATTCCTCTCCATTGAGATCAGTCAAGGAGGAGGGATGGTGGAATTCAAAACAGTTTCACCATATAACACATGAGTGTGTTAAATTGCCTGCCTACATGGTGTGATAAATTTTCGGGATTCAAGTGTTGGTTTGTAGATATTTGATTAGTTACAGGATTTTATCATGAGCTGACATTGGTTCGAGAACCATTGGAAAACCAGCAGGGCGTAATGGACAGCTGTTTCGTCCTAGTCCTGTGGGACTCGTTATCAGTAAGCACCCACCGCCAGCGTTCGAACCCAAGACCTTCTGGTTTCAATGCGCCATTAAGCCATCGTGACCCGACCTGCTGTACCCCACTAGTCATGACTTCCCACTAGAACCCAGGTAACCACCTACCTGAATAGGGTCAGTCGCAAGCGATGTTCAGTTGTTGGTTTTGAAGGGATTTGATTTCATTGGTTACAGGATTTCATCATGTGGTGGGTGTGTACTCCTTCTGAAAAGTCCCAAACTAGGCTGACGAAACATCTGTGTCTAGTACTCCCTGACGGGTTTTCAATGGTTCTCTAACCGATGTCAGCGCATGATAAAAAAACTACTCAGTTCACAATGCTCTTTCGTCTACGTTTCGATAAATGGTTGGCAATACGTGATGAGAATCAAGAGTCAATAAGGATGTTTGGATTGTCCTGTTATACACAAATAACCCTGACAAATTATTGACCTTTCATATGCGCCTTAACAAAGTCTCAATGATACAATTCAACCAATCACACATTAGTGAAAAGTTAACCTTGTCCTACCATTATTAACCAATCACTGAGAAGCTGATGAAATATTAAACTTCATGGTGATTGGTTGATTTTTCACCCAGTTTGACTGAATAAATTGACTGAATTAAATTCGCTATTAACAATTTCGAAGTGAAATTCATTATTCGGATAACCACAATATGTGATCTACTTGATCTCATAAATAGTTTTTTTACGAGTTGATCACGGATTGATATCAGCCAGAGAACCATTGAATACCAGGGAGTACCGGTCAGCTGTTTCATCCAACTAGTTTTGGAATCATCGGTAGTACGCACCCACTGGGGTTCGAACCCAGGACCTTCCGGTTACAAGGCCAGGTATTCAATAGTTCTCTGGCTGATATCGATCCGTGATCAACTCGTAAAAACAAAACTAACTCTTACAAACCAAACTATAGAAAATAGTGTTTTTTATTTTCTTCAAGGAAGAGAGCATAGATAAATGCGTGACGCTATATACTACTAACTGACCGACTGACATAAGTAGTTGTGTATACCAACAATGTGAAACAGTAGTGTTTAAATAGTCAGAAACACTAGACAAACCAGTCTGGTCGTTTAGGGATGGACTCATCCATCAGTGTGTGATATACTAGGTTCAACTGTGCTCAGAGAGAGCTGAATCCGTGTTCATACTACCCAATACATTGTGACACACACAATATCTAGAATATACTGCATTGGATCAATTGCATGCAAGTAATTGATTTATGGTGTTCTTGGTGAACAAACAGCTGGCAACAGTAAAGAATAGACACCAACCTCAGACGACCTTGAAATAGCCAATCAGATTGTTCTAGGTGAAAAGCTGTACTTAATTTATAAAGAAGTGTGTCACGGAACTTAGCCTTAAGTTCCTATTGTAACGAAGACGCTTTGAACCGATAATGACTATGTACTCGTCTCGACTTCAACTCCAAAACACCAGTAGTTGTAAGAAGAAAGTTATACTGTTTGGCAATTAAAGTAAAGACAATTACAAGTTTTTATTCGTATTCTCTTCTTGTCTTCAAACTTGCACACGATCGAACCATTTGCGCCTTCCAGTTGCCCGCCAATGGTGACCAAGGTCAATGAACTAACGTTCAATGTTCATATTCCTTGACAAAGCGTATCTACGATATTTATGTAATAAAAATAAGTCATATAGGGTATATATCTCCAATATGCTGCAAAACTGGTCCCAGATTCTCATAGAAGTGGTTATAGACATATCAAACTAATGTATTCTCTATTTCTCCAGCTGTAGCAGATACGGGTTGCATATACTAAATATATTACTAAGGGAGAGCTTTGATTTCGGGAAGAAAGTGTCTAAAAAATCACCGATTATGTACGACTTACCAACTTATACAGACTTCCTCATGTAATTAAGTGGTTACATCTGAATGGTTATATATAACCATCAATAGCTCGGCAATACTTTTGCACAGTCATTATCCCTCCACATATGCATGTTTTATTCCTCTCTATCAACACATTTTCCACAGAGAAGTCAAAAACCGAATCTAGGAGACATTTTCAACGAGGATTATGACTAGCAACCACTTGTAATGCTGAGCAATCTGATTGGTCAAATCAAGGTCATTTGACTTTGGTGTCTATTGTTTACTCTTGCCAACAGCTCAAATTATTATTATTATTGTTTCCTTTAATTCCTAGAGGAACATAGGGCTTCAGCCGTGCGTCTCCATTGCCTTCGGTTCTCTGCTAGAGTCTTCACCTGGCTCCAAGTATGCCTACACGTTTTCATCTCCTCTTCGCATGACCTCCTCCAAGTCACCCTCGCACTGACGACCAACTCGCCGCTTCCCTTTCGGGTTCCACTCGAGCAATGGCTTGTCTAGTGATGTCACTCACTTGATGGTTTCCTCAGAGTATGGCCACCAATCCATCTCCATTTCTTCCTGCCTATTTGTTTCACAATCGGTTCCTGCTGTGTTGGTTCGCTCATTGCCAGAGATCTCTGTTGCTGATCTTTTCTGAACAGCCATCTGATCTTGAGTGGTATTGAGCGAAGACAACTGTTAATGAAGGTCTGTAGTTTGTTTGAGATGCTCTTTATGACGCGCTGGCCAAGTCTCTGATCCGTATAGTAGCACTGACTGACTTCACATTGGAGTTGAAAATCCCGATCTTATTTTCATGCTGAGTGCTGTTGACCTCCACACAGGCTTGAGAGTAGTGAAAGCTTGTCTTGCTTTTCCGATTCTTGCTTTGATATCCTCGTCAGTTCCGTCTGCCTGTAGTTGAAACGATGCTTCCAAGGTAGGTAAAAGTGGTTGTTTTTTTCAGGTTCCTTCCATTTTTTGCTGATCGTTGTCGTATCTTCACCAGATGCTTCTTCTTCCAACTTGCTGCTTTTCGCTTGCATATCGTTTAGGGATGGACTCATCCATCAGCGTGTGATGTACCAGGTTCAACTGAGTTCAAAGATCTGAGTCAATCTTCATACTACCCAAAACACTTTGACACCAAATGTCTATAATATACCACATTGCTTTAATTGCATGCAAGTAATTGATTTATAGTGTTCTTAGTGAACAAACAGCTCAAAAAGAACTCTAATATTAGTAACTAGTATTTCCTTTTCCATTATTGTTTTTACTCTTGTATTTACCCCTCCTCCTTATTCCTTTGTTTTTATCAAGTTTGGTTGTGGTGATGCTGAAGGGAATTTCGGTCTATGGAATTTATATTCAACTATGCCAGGGAAATTGCCATACTTTGTAAGTTTTAATGTATTTGTGCTTGTGTGTGTGTGAGTGATTCAATCAGTTTTGTGCTATGAATTGAATGGTTTAATTTCTCTGTGTGTGTAGTTTAATGCCAATGAGATTACTGTGAAACGGAGAGTTAATTCTCACTGCATAAATCATCCACACTCTGTTAATTATCATAGAGATTACAAAAAACACATCCTGAATTTCATTTATTGGTGTGATGAAACCAATAAGATTTGGTCTTTGTGGATGATTTATGCCTGATGTCACATAAAATTGAAGACCAACAGACGAATACCGAAAAACTGTCTCATCGTTTTTTGTGGTCGCAGAGTGAAGTGAAGATGACTCACTAGCCTGAAGAATAGTGCTAACTGCAGTAGAGAAGCAAGATGATGAAGTTGATGTGAGTAAGGGAGAGTGATGCTCAGGTAGGCTTCGTGTGCTTTTGGAAGTGTGTGGGCGGTTGTTACTTCCCGGCTGCCCACACCATGGAAGTTGGTCAAGTCTTCGGGTACCTGAAATAGAGAAAAGGTTAGTGTTGCGTGACCACAGAGCCCAGGGGACAGCTGCTTGAGGCCGGTCACACACGGCCTTTTTTCGTTTGTTGTTTTTCATTTGGTGTGTCTCAGTAGCATATTTATCACTTCTGCCCTGTGACACGGCAGCAGGAAGCGCGGTCGTTGTTAATCCGGGTCCCGACCGATCCGGCGTGATATTTTGTGAATTTGTTTGAATCATAATATTGGATTGGGTAGCTGCTTTTTGTCTAACCGCTATCCAAACAACCTTTCTGGCATGGTAGGACCTACAGGAACTTAAGTTCCAGCCAGTGTAGCTCGTTGGGTCATTGTGGTGTTCAAGCCCGACTACCACGTCAAGGTAGAAGCTATCAGTCGGGACAAACTGCCAGAGGCGGCAGAGAAAACAGGACTTCAAGTGAACATAGAGAAGACGGAGGTGATGAAGATAACCGACCAACCAACCGACAACAACAACAACAAGCACCAATCACTATCAACGGGAGAAAATTGAAAGTAATTAAATAATTCCCATTGTAGCATTAAGAACACAATATTCAGCGAAGAGACTCTTTTCAACGAATTTATTATCGTATATATATGGTTTATTTTTATAAGAAATTATATCCGGTGAGGGAATTAGTTCAAAGGTGTGAACATATGAAATAACAATAATAGTAGTATGAAACGCAATTAAAATATTTGTGATTATAATCACAGTTTAATGCCAAGTGGCAAAATAATTAATGTCATATGTAGAATAATACATAAGGTGTATAGATTTTGGAAAGGGGTACATAATTATTGGATTAGTAGACGAATATAAAATGTTACATAACATGGTGTGAAATTAGATAAGATAGAATTCAATATTGTAAAAATATAAAAGTTAATAATTTTGGGTTTAGAATGACAAGTGGAAAAGATTCAGAGTGAGAATAGTAATAATAATAATAATGGTAGTATTAGGGGTAAGGTACATATAATAACTAAATAAACAAAATAAATAAATGTCTATCCCTATATGGCCAAGGCAGAAGTAGGGATTGTACATACTTCTTTTGTACACAAGGGTCTCGCTTAAAGTTATGAAGTCAGTAAGGAAAAAAATGCGGGAAGTTAGCATGGATTCTGTATATGATCTAAAAATCATGGTCAGGGTTGACACAGTGACATAAGTCGATCAGGTGTTCCAGAAGAGAGCTTCGCACACACTTCCCTTCTCCCTTGTAAAACCATGCAGCTGGAATATGTTCTCATATCCGTGTGGGGAAAGTGTCCTCTGACTACGGCCAATGTACCTTGCTCCACAAGAGCTGGTGAACGTCATATGTAATTTTGCTGCAAAGAATGTCTTACTGACTGATTTAGAGAGACGATTTTTGAGCATATCTGAAGCTTGATCACCTTTGAATTCCAAGTTCATGAATAAAGTTTTCTTTGGAACTGAGTCGGTGACCAGTTTAGACTGCTTATCTTTCATGTTGCTGTCGATAAATTTTCTTATCTGCGCAGCATCTTCTCAACTACTGGCGGCACAGATGAACATTTCAAAACCAGATGTGATCGGAAAAGCAAGACACGTGTCGATTGTTTTTTGAAATCAGAAACGAGATAAGGATCTTCAGTATTAATGTCAAAATCAGTGCCTCTATATAATTCAGAGAAATGGTGTGGGCGTTACCAAAAGCATTTCAAACAGGCTACTGGAGACTCTCATTAACTGCTGTCTTCGCAGGCTCTCCACACTCGCCAGAAAGAATTAGCAACAACAAGCTGTGAGAACAAACCAACAAGCAAGAACCAATTATTCAACAAATATCCTGAAGAAAATGGAGATGGGTTGGATACACACTGAGGAGACCTTCGGATGGTGTCATCGCTTGAGTAGAACCCGAAAGGCAGTCGAGCGACGCGTTGGGTGTGGTTCCGATGTGACATGGAGGAGAATGTTTGAGAAGGGAATGAAAGCATGTGAGTAATCGTGGGGTTGGCTAAAGAGGACTTCAGAGAACAGGACAAAAGTGGAGAAGTTCTGTTGAAGCCTTTTGTTCCACTCGAAATCCAGCGGGTCTGACGAATACGTCTTTGTAACAACTCAATGATGATCGCGGTTTCAGAAAAAGTACTAACTCTTAATGGAATTCAAAAAACCGACACACCTCGTTCTAATTAAAAAAGCCCATTGAAATATTTTCAAAAGAATGGATACTGAACAAAGAGTACTCTTTTCGATAACTTCCTCATTGTCAGGCTCTACAGTTATATATATACATTATAGTGAATGAATGAATTAGTGTTATGAACCACATTAATGTTTAAATAACCGCGAGCCAATAATATCAATAGATTACAGTTCAATAGCATCAACATAACAATAAACTGAATGTCAAAAAAATTAGGAAAGATAATAGTACAAATTCATGAGTTTATAGTCTCTACTGAGGGTCAGGGCAGTAGTATTGGCTGGACTTGTTTCTTCTGTACACAGAGAACTGGTTGTTTGAGGCGAATTGCATTAGCCTCTGCTGTTTGGAGCATGCAGTGCTTCGATGTTTTTGACAATTTATTTGGCACCTGGTAGATAATAGAGAAGGATTCTTCAATGCTGGTTGACTTTGTCGCCTGTTTGAACCAGATGGTCTAATATCGAACTGTTGATGGTTTTTACTACACCTTTACTTAAGCATACTGGGAGATGTTCTTGAGTGAGCACGAAAAATCAAGTTCCTAGAGCAACGGCCGATCTGTCAATTCCTCGCAAACAGTTCAATTTCATCATAATAAATACTTAAGTTGTGCAGAATGTACTGATGCTGATGTCTAGTGTGACAGTGAAACGTTCGCCTGTGGAAAAAAGCACCACAAGTAACAGAACACAATGTTCACAGTACTAAGTTCTTTAGATATACTTATTATTGATTTTCCCTTTGTTTATCCTTTGTCTCTTCTTTCTGTTTTCCTGCTTTCAGCGTTGTCGTTGCCATGCCAAAGGCTTAGCTGATTTCTGTTTCTTAGGCTGTAGCAGTCTGATAGCTACAGTCGGTAATGGTGGCATATCTACGGCGTCATTTACAAGTAGTGGACTTGTTGAAAGCACTGGTTCCACTGGCATTGGCAGTGGTGGGGGTGGTGCTGGAGGTATAGCACATTTCTCTTCTTCTTCTGGAAGTGGTAGCAGTTATTCTTCTTCTACCGGGAATATCAGTTTAGATCAAGATGCTTCTCATTTGACTTTATGGGATACATTGTTACCCGTCAATCGATGTGGTGTTATTCGTAAGTACCTATATTTATATGTACAGAATTATTTTTAACAGTAATCTAAGGATACTTACTGGGTTCCACCATTACTAGGTTCCCCATTTCTATTCAACTTCATCATAGACGTACTAATGAACTTAACCCTAACTCACTTCAGAGACTCAGGGATTGACCTGTTACCACCAGGGAATAATCTCGTTGACTTAGAATATGCAGACGATATAGTCCTTATAGGCGAGGACGCTGACAAAATAGAGCAGAGTCTTCTGAACACCTTGAGCAACAATCTTCGTATGTTTGGCATGCGATTCGCCCCTGTAAAATGTAAGATGATGTTGCAGGATTGGACTACACCGACCCCTAGATTAGAAATAGGAAATGAAGTGGTAGAGCACGTTGACCGCTTCACTAATTAGGGAAGTTGCATCAACCAACGCCAACGGTTTGATCTCTGACGAAATCTCAGTGCGGATACAGAGGGCTAGGTTCGCATATGCCAGTTTACGCCGTCTCTGGCGTAGACGTGATATCCGACTATCGGCCAGAGGGCGTGTGCACTGCTCATCAGTCCGCTCTATCCTCCTTTATGGCTGTGAAACCCGGCCATTGAGAGTAGAAGACATGAGAAGACTGGCTAGCTGTCTTTGATCACAGGTGTCTGCGTTCTATCTCCCGTGTGAAGTGGTATAATAAGGTGAGCAATATTGAGGTTAGGCATCGATCAAGCGCTAGGTAGGTGGGAGGGGAAATCAATCGACGAGACTGTGAAATTACATCGACTGAGATGGTTAGGACTTGTCTTATGTATGCCTAGCCACCGCCTTCCTCGACGGGCAATGTCAGCTGACATACGGTCAGGTTGGAAAAGCGCTAGTGGCGGTTAAACCAAAACATGGCACCAGTCAATAAAATCTACAACAGTTAGTCTAAGCCACGTAGGAAGGTGTAGACTTCCTAACTGGTTGGGGTCCTCGGGACGGTAAAATCCAATGGTGACTGGAAACAATCGGTGACATGGCTCAATATCGTTCTCAGTGGCGCACATGCATCCACTCCTTGTGACTCATGATTTCCAATGAAACTGTTTTGTTCTTCGTTATTACTATTCCTTTGTCTCACACCTCTGTTTACTGTCTCAAATATGCATTTCTTCTACTGTCTTCTCTTGCTTTGTGTGCTACATGGAGGGAGTGTGGCGACTTGAACTGCCGCACATATGTGCAAAGTTCTATGTCGAAAACCGACCGATTGAACACATGTCACAGCATCTCAACTGACTACTCTTCATTAAGAGTTATTTACAAAGTGAACTAAAATATATATACCAAAGACAGTCAGTGTGTTTCTGTCTTCTTCGTATTACTGCAGAAGCCCTTGCAATATGCACTGAAAAGCCGGAACTATGTGTGTTTAAAAGAAACTAGTCCAAACTCTACATTTACCATGGATCTAGCTCTGTTTGACTCCATCGTTTTCGAGTTGTTGTTTTTTTTTTTTGCATTTCAGTTATAAAAAGCTTTTATTCCAATTTGTTTCCATGCTTATCCCGTTCACATCTGTATTGTGTTGTTCTAATCCTACGGAGGGTTGTCATCTGAAGTGGTGACAACTAGTGGTGTCCGTCAGGGATGCCCACTCACTACCCCATTTCTGCTTAATTTCATCATAGATGTACTGATGGACTTAACCCTAACTGACTTCAACGTATGACGGATTGACTTGTTACCACCAGGGTATAATTTCGTTGACTTAGAATGTGTGGATGATATAGTCCTTCTAGGTGATGAAGACTGACAAAATGAAGGGTCTCCTGAACACCTTGAGGAGCAGCAATCTTTGAATATTTGGTATGCTATTCGCTCCCATCAAATGCTGCAGGACTGGACTACACTGACTTCTAGCTTAAAGATGGACAGGAGTGAAGTGGTAGAGCGTGTTGACCACTTCACTTATTTGGGGAGTTGCATCAGCCAACGTCAGCGGGTTCATCGCTGACGACATCTCAGCACGCATACAGAAAGCTTGTCTAGCATTTACCTACCAGCTTACGTCATCTCTGGGTTAACAGACGTGATATCCGGCTGGTTGTCGACCAAAGGGGGTGTGTACTGCTCATCACCATGAGACAGGGCCATTGAGAGTGGAAGATACGAAAAGACTAGCTATCTTTGGTCATAGGTGTCTGCATTCTATCTCTCAAGTGTGTTAAGTGGTATAATAAGGTGCACAATATTGGGGTTAAGCGTCGATTGTTAGATAGGGAGGAAAATTCAATCAACGAGTTTGTAGTCTATTGATTGAGGTGGTTAGAATATGTGTTATACATGCACGGCTATCACCTCCCTCGACGATGGTCAATATTAACTGACATAGGATGGATCAGGTGGAAAGAGAGCTATTACTAATCAAACCAAACCATGGCTTCATCAGTCGATGAAATCCACAACAGTTAGTTTAAGCCAGCCAGACACGTAGGAGTGTGTGGACTGTTTCTGTGGTTGTGATCCTCACGATGGTAAGAACCAATGAAGGCTGGAGACAATTGGTGATATGTCTCAAAATCGTTCTCAATGGCTGGCGCAGATGTATTCGGTCCTTGGGATTTGTCATATCCAATCAAAGTACTCTATTGTTGTTCTTCCATATAACTATTCTTTTCCCCTCACACTTGTGTTTATTATCTCTCTCTCTCTCTTGAATCTCTCTTTACTCTCTTCTCTTGCTTTGTGTGTGCTACATGGAGGGAGTATGGCAACTGGAACTACTGCACATCCGTGCAAAGTTCTATGTTGACACAAGTCAGTCAGTCAATCCTGTGGAATTGTGTTACTAAGCCCCCTGTTAATCTATACTCACACCTTCAAACTTTCATCATGTCAACTTCAAAATTGTTATCACATTTAATCTCCTCCTTTGTTAGTATGTGGAATTAAATAATAATAATTGTATCTATATGAACTTATATGTATATAAATGCGATTGTACAGCTGCTTGTGAGGATGAAACCGCCGTAAAAATGGGTAGTCAACTTTTCTGAACTTCTTGTTCTTTTCTGATCACTTTTAATTAATCATTTTACTCTGAAGATTAGAAATAGGAAGTGAAGTGGTAGAGCACGTTGACCGCTTCACTTATTTGGGAAGTACTATCAGCCCCAACAGGTTGATCTCTGACGTAATCTCAGTACGGATACAGAGGGCTAGTTTCGCATATGCCAGTTTACGCCGTCTCTGGCGTAGACGTGATATCCGGCTGGCTGTCGACCAAAGGGCGTGTGTACTGCTCGGTAGTCCGCTCCGTCCTCCTTTATGGCTGTGAGACCTGGCCATTAAGAGCGGAAGACATGAAAAGGCTAGCTAGCTGTCTTTGATCATAGGTGTCTGCGTTCTATCTCCTGTGTGAAGTGGTATAATAAGGTGAACAATATTGAGGTTAGGCATCAGTCGAGTTCTAGGTAAGGCGGGGAAATCAATCGATGAGACTGTGAAATTACATCGACTGAGATGGTTAGGACATGTGTTACGTATGCCTAGTCATCGCCTTCCTCGACAATGGGCAATGTTAGCTGATATAGGGTCAAGCTGTAAAAGAGCTAGCAGTGGTCAAACCAAAACATGGCACCAGTCAATGAAATCCACAACAGTTAGTCTAAGCCACGTAGGAAGGTGTAGACTTCCTGGTTGGGGTCCTCAGGACGGTAAAAACCAATGGTTGGAGACAATTGGCGACATGGCTCAAAATCCTGGTTCTCAATGGCTGGTGCAGATGCATCCACTCCTTGTGAATTATGATTTCCAATGAAACTACATTGTTCTTCGTTATTACTATTCCTTTGTCTCACACCTCTGTTTACTGTCTCAATTATGCATTTCTCCTACTTTCTTCTCTTGCTTTGTGTGCTACATGGAGGGAGTGTGGCGACTTGAACTGCCGTACATCAGTGCAAAGTTCTATGTCGAAAACAGACAGACAGACATTCTACTCTGAACATATTGTTTAACTGTGAATTTGTGAGCACATTGGACTTCGAAACCATTGAGTCTCTCTCAAGTAGGGAACACACAGCCCTTCCCCCCTCTACCGAGATTTGGGCAATCAGGCTTGATGGGAATACAAGCCATGGTTGGAATAGTACCATTTTATATCTCCTTTAGAATAGAATTCATGCCTATACTCTTTCTGTTATACACATGTATTTATTGATTGATTGATTTATTCTAAAGGTGTTCTTGATCCTGAATTGGATGCCCCATGCACATCAATAGCCTATTGTGGTGCATTTTCACAAGTGAATCGATGGCCACACAGTACCAGTAGCCTTTATAATACTGCAGAAACTTCGACGTCTTCTTCTACAAAACGACTTTACACTGGTGACAGGACTGTAATTGTTGGCAACAAGAATGGTGATGTATGCATTGTTGATTTGAGGCGACCAAAAGTATTGCATAAATTCTCAGCGCATGAATCAGCTGTACGAACTCTGTGTATTGATCCTATGACAGATTGTCTAATGACTGGAGGAGCTGATGGAATTGTTAAAGTAATGTTTATTGGTTGTTTTTTTCTGTTTAAAGTATCGTTGTCTTTTCGTTTATTTTGTTTGTTCGGTTTTTTGAGCGAGTGAGCCAGCGAGCGAACCTTCAAGAATCGATAATGATGATTAACCTGGCATAAATTTAAATTTGACCACAGATTGATAGCAGTTGGAGAAGCTGTTTCGTCCTAATTCGAGACTCTTCAGAACAGTTACTAAGGATTGGGGAATATTGAGTCGGTCGACGAGCTCGCCTCGTATCCGCAAGGTCCTGAGTTCGAACTCCAGTGATGGGTGAATACTGATGATGTGTCCCAAACTAGGCTAACGAAATAGCCGTCCAGTACTACTTCCTTGGCGGTTTCCAATGCTTCTCTAACTGATATGAATCTATACGTGTTCAAACTTGAAAACAAACCAACTCTTATGAAAAAGAGAAGACGTTCAGTGAAGAGACTCTTTTCAGCGGCGAATTCATTCACATAGCTGTACAATCGCATTTATATACAATTATTCTTGTGTGTGGAGAAGGTGTGGAAAGAAGGCAAAGTACCCGAGGATTGGAAGAAAGGATACTTATTCAAACTACCAAAGAAAGGAGAATTAAGTCAATGCAAGAACTGGCGTGGAATTATGCTCCTGTCCATCCCAAGCAAAATACTAAGCCGCATCATCCTGGAAAGAATCAAACAAGCCTTGGATGAAAAACTTCGCCCTACGTGACAGGCTGGATTCAGGAGAAACAAGTCATGTATTGATCAAATCGCAACACTACGGATCATCATT
Source organism: Trichobilharzia szidati (assembly GCA_944472155.2). NCBI lineage: Eukaryota > Metazoa > Platyhelminthes > Trematoda > Strigeidida > Schistosomatidae > Trichobilharzia > Trichobilharzia szidati. Next base: position 5,980,612 of record OX235277.1, read on the forward strand.
GAACAGAGCTTGGAATGGCAGTCACCTCTCTATCTCAAATTCATTGACTTTGAAAAGGCCTTCGACAGCGTCGATCGAGAGGTGATTTGGAAACTACTTCGCTACTACGGGGTGCCACCGACAATTATACATCTCATCCAACAGCTGTACGACAATGCTGCATGCCACGTCATCCACAACGGGAAAATTTCGAAATCCTTCGAAGTGAGGACAGGAGTAAGACAAGCTGGCTGATATCGCCAATGATTTTCCTGATTCCACTAGATTGGATAATGCGACAAACAGCGGGCAATGAGGAAACATGCATAAAATGGACTTACACAAAACACTTGGAGAATCTGGACTTCGCCGATGATATATGTCTGATTTCCCACAGACTGGAAGATGTGCAAGCGAAAAGCAACAAGTTGGCAGAAGAAGCATCAAAGATAGGACTCCCTTCAGGTGAACATAGAGAAAACAGAGGTGATGAAGATTCCTGGACAAGAACAACAACAACAGACAAAGATCAGCATAAATGGGAGGAACCTGAAAGAAACAACCTCTTTTACCTGCCTACCTGGGAAGCATCGTCTCAACTACAGGCGGAACTGACGGTGATATCAAAGCGAGGATCGGGAAAGCAAGGTAAGCTTTCACTACTCTCAAGTCTGTGTGGAGGTCAACAACACTCAGCATCAAAAATAAGATCTCGATTTTCAACTCCAATGTGAAGTCAGTGCTGCTCACCATACGGATTAGAGACTTGCACTGCGCGTCATAAAGACCATCTCAAACAAACTACAGACCTTCATCAACAGCCAGTGGTCTTCGCTCAATACTCAAGAACAGATGACCAGAAAAGATCAGCAACAGAGATCTCTGGCAATGAGCGAACCAACACAGCAGGAACCGATTGTGAAACGAATAGGCAGGAAGAAATGGAGATGGATTGGCCATACTCTGAGGAAACCATCAAGTGAGTGACATCACTAGACAAGTCATTGCTCGAGTGGAACCCGAAAGGGAAGCGGCGAGTTGGTCGTCAGTGGGAGGGTGCCTCTGAGGAGGTCATGTGAAGAGGAGATGAAAGCATGTGGGTAGACTTGGAGCCAGGTGAAAACCCTAGCAGAGAACCGAACGCAATGGAGACGCACGGCTGAAGCCCTATGTTCCTCTAGGAATTAAAGGAAACAATAATAATAATTCTTGTGTGTGTGTGAGTACTTGAGGTTTGTCAAGTTTAGATAATTGATCAGGTAGGTAATACAAGAATGATCTAATGTAGAAACAAGGTTAATTAGACAGCAACTAAAGTAAGATTGAGTTAGTTAGTAAGTTAGATGACGTAATATAATTGACTAAAATGTTTCAATTTAGGTCAGGATATTAACAGAGGTAATTACAGGTATCGATTGAACAAACTTCTTCTGTATGCAGAGTTCACGACTGAGCAAGTGAATCGCCATTGCTTCTGCAGTTTGAAGAAGTTTGATTCGTACACCTTTAGGAAGACTACTTCATATTCTGTAGACGACTTTGAAGTTTGTTTGGGGGTGTCCGTCTCTTCATTAGTATTATTTTGTCTTTTCAGTTGTAATATTTTACATTTTCAACCTTCTTGTTCTCTTCACCCCCACCCAATTTAATTTCTGCACCTCACTACCACTGTTACTGACTTGATCAACGCTCAATCTCTAGTCATTTATGTTACGTCATCCAACTTATTTGCTCAATTTTAGTTCTAATTTAAATGGCATTATTATCTACCTCACTTCTACTTAGTCTCTACTTGGAATTACCTCTGTTACTATCCTGACTTAAGTTGAAACATTTTAGTCAATTATATTACGTCATCTAACTTACTAACTCAATCTTACTTTAGGTGCTCTCTGATTAACCTTGTTTCTACATTAGATCATTCTTGTATTATCTAATTAATTATCTAAACTTGACAAACCTCATGTACACACACACACAAAATGATTTATATATAAATGCGATTGTACAGCTATGTGAATGAATTCGCCGTCGAAAAGAGTCTCTTCGCTGAACGTCTTCTTTTTTCATTTGACTCAATGGGGATTTTTAAGCTACTCAAACCAACTCTTGTCAAAAACGTGTAAAGGTAATTGATGGTTGGAGGCAATCGGCAGGAAGCCTTGGACCTAGGTTTCGTGCTAGTTGGCACTCACCAGCAAGGCATATCTGCAACCTTCAAGGAACTCATGTCCCTTCTGAGATTCGAACCCGCGTCACTCAGTGCTGCGGTCAGAGACGTTACCACTGAGCTATTCAGGCTCGCGATTGACCTCCTGCAGGACACTAGTAACTGGTGTGACGTGTCTAGTCCTACATAGATAACTCCTTAGAATTTTAATCCTCTCCCACCCTATGGTGTGGTTGTGTGCTAATACATTTAGTGCAGTCGCTGAGCTTTTTCCTAAATTGCTTATCTTCTCGGAGTCAACTATTCTTACCTTAGCTAAATTCTTATGTTTCGATAATCTGACTACCCCCACCCGATTTACTAGTTTGACCTATGTAGTTGACCTCACTCACAGTCATTGCAAGGTATTTCGTAAATGATATTATTTTGTTTAATTTGGTCTACCGGGTCTTTTAGAAAAGAAAATTTTCTTCGCTGTTTACGCCTTTTTCTTATCATCACAAGTAAAACTTTCTTTTCGCTTTCTTCTTTTCCTTTTCTTCTCTCTCTAGATATGGAGATTATCTGAGCAAGAATTGATTACCAGTTTCTGTGGTGATCTAAATCCCACACGGGGTGCTGCAGTTGTCGCTGCTGCTGCTTTATTCCGTGGTAATCAGTCAGCAGCGATTATTGCTGCAACAAATCCAGGCATATCAGATATACGTTTGCTGCCGACAGTGACAGGTGCATCATTATTACTACGTCGTCATCATTCATCAAACAACACAATGACTGCAACAACAACAACAACTACCAGCAGCAGTAACAATAATCCTTTCATAAAAGAATATGACCCATCTGTCGATCTAACTGGTTCAACTAGTCAGAGTCAAAAACACTCGATAACTGCTGCATCTATAGCCTGTCGATTCTTGAGCTGTGGTGCTGACGGTGGTCTACGTATGCGTTCATTGGTTGTTCGTCCAAAACCTTTTATGGTGCATTAAATCAATTGCCAATGCAGTGCAGCGCGTAGAAAACTAGATAGACAGACAGAAAGGCGGGATTTCAGTAGTATAGTGAGACAGACAGACAGATAGATAGACAGAAAGGAATAACACAAGCATAATATAATATCCATATAAATACTTTATCAATTTATTTATTTATTCATTTATCTATCTCAATTTCCCCTCAAATTTTAATAATGTGATAGGAAAATTTTTATCCGCGAACATTCCATATACTACTTAAATATACTACTTATATATACACCGCTATTACTTATTATTATGTTCGATATGCATTATGTGATTCTGACACACACACACACATACTTACACAATATATATCTATTCACATACGTATTCCACTTCCACTGTTGTATTTCTTTCGTATATTTTTCTCTTCATGTGCGTGTTTGTGTGTTCTAATGTTGATAATAAATTCATGATATCATTTGACGTATCTTCTTTATTCACCAATGTACCTCTCATGGAAACAGTGGACTTTATATGTGAAGAACTCAAAAGACGAAACATTGAGGTTGGCATTCCTATATCTTTCATGAAGGAGCTTCTCTTGAAATGTACAATGAATGTCCACTTTTTATTTAATAAGGAACTGTATAGACAAATCGACGGTGTGGCAATGGGGTCGCCACTAGGACCCATTCTAGCCGACATTTTCCTGGCGAAACTAGAAAATGGGCCTTTAAAAGATGTTATTAATGAACTCGAATTTTATTGTCGATACATGGATAATACTTTTTTGATTATGAAGAACGAAAAGGGAGCAAAGAACATCCTGGATAAATTTAATGAGGTACATCCTGCAATAAATTTTACTATTGAGAAAGAAAAAGACTCTAGTATTTCATTTCTAGACGTCCTTATGACCGGAAAAGAGGACGGCACAATAGGAAGAAGTGTTTATAGAAAACCTACATCAACTGACTGTCAGTATACTAATTTTTTCAGCTTTGTGCCCTTGAAATACAAACGCAATCTAATAAAGTGCTTAGTCCACAGAGCAAGAGAGATTTGCTCGGATGAATGTCTTGACGAGGAACTTAACAATATTAAACGGTTGCTAAGTGAGAATGGTTATCCTGAAAAGTTTATTGATAAGAATATGAATCTGAAACCAAAGCAGCCCAAGTTACCAACAGTTCCAAAAAAGGCCTTGTTCTTACAAATGCAGTTCCTAGGAGACAACACCAGTGAGATACTAACACAGCGCCTTAGAAATGCGGTAAAAAGAGCATTCCCTGCTGCTCAATTACGCTGTATCTTTAAAACTACTCCTCTTCTGCTTTCGGGAATAAAAGACAAACTGCCTAATTTCGCCTCTTCCATGTGTATATACCAATTTAACTGCTCCTGTGGAGCCAGTTACATAGGCCGTACAATTAGGCGTGTTTCTCGTCAAATTTTCGAACATCACCCTGCCTGGTTAAGCAAAGGTCAAACAAAATCTATCTGCAGCGCTATTCTGGCGCATCTTGTGGATACAGAACACAAGATTGATTTTAAGCAGGCTTTCAGGGTCATTTACCATATACCAACAAATTTCAGTTATGCCTTAAGATTTCGACTACTAAATACTGCTGAGGATGTGGGGATCCATATTAATAAGCCTAATTTATGCACCCAAAAGAAGTTAGTTCAGTCATTATCATTACCTTGGCCATCTAGTTTTGAATGATCCTGCATTTTTGTGGAATTTTCCTAATTTTAGTTGATATTCCATTTGCTATTATATCTTTATTATTATGATCATTTAAGCATCTTTAATGAACTGTAATAGCATTGATCATGTTTTACAAATCGATATTATTTAAAAAACACTAATATTGTTATTAACTACTAATTTAGAATATTCTATGTATATAAACATATATATAATTGTAGAGCCTGGAAGAGGAATTTATCGAAAAGAATATTCTTTGCTCGATTATTTTGTGTTTTATAGATGTCTGAATGAATATTTTTGTTCTAATTCTATCAAATCAACTTAATGAATATGCATATTTATTGATGAATATATTTCATCTTCTAATTAACTAACTAATTCCATAATGGATAAGATTTTATTTTGATAAATCACACAGTGTAGTACAGTTATATTAACTGATGACGTTTCGAGCATAAACTATTGCTCATAATCATATCAACTTGATATGATTATGAGCAATAGTTTGTGCTCGAAACGTCATCAGTTAATATTACTGTATAACAACACTGTGTGATTTATCAAAATAAAATCTTATCCATTATGGAATTATACTCTACCACAGTGCCCAAGTTTTATACTTATATCAATAACTAACTAATCCCTGTCAGGCATGAATTTCATCTGCGGGGAGGAGAAGCATTCACTATCGTCTGTCGAGGGACAGGAACACGATTAAAGCAAGCAAATACGTGTGTGTGTGTTTTCGGCAAATTCTCCTCATCAAGCAGTACAGTTATCCGGTGTCACGGGGAGAGATAACTATTCTAGGTTGGTGTTGTGTAAACACAAAAGATTGGGTTGAAGGATTTTTATGACAACTGCCCCAGCCCTATGCTTAGCGGTTGAAGGTAGATAAAGTTAAAGAACTGACGTGGCACCTTGCATAGAGTTGTAAAGGGGAAATTCTTTATCAATCTTGTGATTCATATTCACAAGGTGTGACGCTTCCTCTACCTAACCTGCCCAAGAAGGTGATGACGGGCTTTCCGAGTCTTGTTCTAGATATGTAACAACTGTCTCTACATCAACAGTTAGGTTTATAAATGCACACTGAAGTGACTAAACTCGGTAGCTTATCCTTCACCTGAACGTTGGAATTGTACAACGAGTGATGAATTTTAAACTCAGTGTCGCGGTTTCGATGCTAGTAACTCCGTGGCTACATCTCATCTGAACGATAAAGTCATATATGTTTACACACGCGTTTCTTCTGCACAGTTTGAAGGCATTTCTCTCTATCATTTGCCATCATAGAAACTTTAACAGATTGTTTCCCGATATCCGTTCTCATATAATACATTTTCTGTTCTCTAGACTACTAAAACCGTTTGATGAAATAGATGTGGCACACATACCAACACAATAACTTCATTCGATATTGTGCAGAACGAAGGATCCATCCAACAGAAAAAGATTTATATCACTTACAAACTAAATTACATGAACTGCGCGATAAACATTACATCAGTCAAAGTGGGCGTCCCCTTCGACTCAGAATCCAGGAATATAAATTGGCCGTCAAAATGCACGGTGTTTAGTCTTTCATATCAATACATGTAGGCAATCAGGGACACAGATTTCATTTCGTGCGTCGGTGGCACAGCGGTTAGCACGCTCGCCGACCATGCACATGGTCCGGGGCTCGATCCCCGGCCGGCGCACTCCTTTATCTCGCTAAGCCAGTAATAAGACTGATAAAGAGTGGAGGTTAGGCATGAGGCTAGCAACCTCACCCTGTAAAAATAAACACTGCTACAGAAACTTCAAGCCTCTAGCTTGAAGCCCTATGTTCCACTGGGAACGTGAAGGAAAAAAAATGTAGAACTCTTAAACTGAGGAAACACCAAAAATGTCACGGAATTTCTAGAAGCTTTGTTGGTACTCAAATGAATCAGAGATTAACAGACACACTGTGATAGTTGATTTGTAAGGATTAGGTTTGCAAGTAATAGTGTTCTCTGAGCTGGTTGGTTTAGTTGCGAAGCTTTCGTCGTCCTTCTGGACAACATCTTCAGCGCCATATTTAGCACAAAGGACGACGAAAGCTTCACAACTAAACCAACCAGCTCAGAGAACACTATTAATTGCAAATCATCCACCTGAGCTACAAATCTTCTCTATTATTTCAAAGGATTAGGTTTGTTTTTCAAGTTTGAACATGGATCAATATCAGTTAGAGAACCATTGAAAACCAACACTGGAGTACTGGACAGCTGTTTTATCCTAGTCTAGGAATCACCAGCAGTACGCATCCTTCAAAATTCGAACACAGGAGACTCAGGTTACAACTCAATTCACTGACCTGCCCATGAATTCTAACTTCTACCAATTCTTGACTTTAGCGCGACTGGTACCAGCTGCCAATGTCATCGGTGGGTATTTGTCCTCACTTTGGACCAAGTGGACCCCACTAACTGGTCACCGCTTCTCACTAGAACTCTAACTGTTATTAATCCATAGTCAAACTCGAAAAATATTACTATAGGTTAAATTTACCAGCTAATAAAAAATAAATCACATGACAAGAAAGCCGAAATTCCCAGTAACTAAAAATGATCAATAACGATGTAAATTAACAACCAGTCACGACAATGGTTGTTGTCAGGAGACAAAATTACATCATTCACTCATAGAGAATTCAAGTAAGTTCATTTCATTTATTAAAACTTGTCCTGAAGTGGTATTCTCTAGAAGAATCAACGAAAGCTCAGCAATTAAAACGACCAGCTAACTCAGAGAACACAACTAAATCAAACTCGTCTCATCCAATAGAGCTTTGGTTTCTTCGTTCAGGTAACCGACTTTAAGTTGTGCAGGTTACGAGTAACTAACTAGACAATACTAAATGTGTCAGGCACAATGGTTGTGATGCAACGGCTTAGTACTTGGGCGTTTACGTAGTGTTTTTACCGGCATTATTTATGCGCTAATGGTTAAGATGTGGTCATTAAATCCCGCGCTACAATACACTAAACCAACACTTGCTTGGAAAGTGACCAAATGTTCAATACAGGATGAAGTTCTAGTGGGAAATCGTGATCGATCAGCGGGGCCAACAAGTTGGGTGTGGCGATAAATACTCACTGGCTGGCAGTCGCGAGTTGACAGAAGCTAGGATAACAGGATTTCGTGATGAGCTGACATCCGTTAGGGAATTATTGGAAAACCATCAGAGAGTAGTAGATAGCTGTTTCATCCTAGTTTTGAGACTCTTCAGTAACGCGCACCAACCACGGTTAGAACTCATGACCTTCGGGTCACAAGCCGAGCTCGTAGACGATTAAGCTACTGGGACCCGATCCAATGGCCAGCCTATGAATTCCAACTTCTGTCAATTCACAGCACAGCGCGACTAGTAGCCAATGTCAACTGCGGAGAATATTTGTCCCCACACCCGATCTGCTGTGGGAAGCCGTCACCAGTAGGGCACAGCAGATTGATTGTGAGGACAAATACCCACAGCAGATGATATTGGCTACTTGTCGCGCCACACCATGAATTGGCAGAAGTTGGAATTCATGAGTTGACCGTTGGATCGGGTCCCAATGGCTAAATGATCTACCAGCTCACCTTGTAACCAGAAGGTCCTAGGTGTACACTGATGAAGAGTTCAAAATTAGGACGAAACGACTGTCCAGTATTCCTTGGTTATCAGTAGTTCTCTAACTGAAATCAGTTCTAGTTCAAATAATAATTAAAGCGATAGAACTACTCACATCAGCCATTCCTATGTTACCAACTCACTAATAATGTATTAAATGTGAGTTATGAGACTCAATAATTATTGAGCAGGTCTTGACGTGACCTCGAAATCCTGTTAAGCTGTATTTCTACATCTCACCACCTTCTTTCTCTACACAATGCTCCTATTCACTAAAACGTCAAAAACAAGATGTCATGTTGGTGCGTCTATGTGGGTCAGAGACTTGGCACAACACCAAAAACATCCCCAACAATTTACCGCGGTCAAACAACCAACAAATGGAGACGGATTGGACATACACTGAGGAGACCGTTGGAGATTGACATCAAACATCAGGCAAACCGTCGTCGGGTGGAACCGAAGTGGTAGAAAACGACTGACAAGTTTGGTATGGGGCCAAAGTTGACATGAAGATAAGAAATGACAGAGACTATGAGCGGTAATCATTGAGCCAACCAGCTGCTAAACTAGACTAGACTACAGAGAGAAGATGAAATGAAGATGGCGGGTACTGAGTGGAGAGACCTGCCTATCTATACTCCACTCCGGAACCCAATATATTACATCATCCACACACAAAAAGTCACAACAATTTATTCATAATGCAACAATAAGATTAATATATTTCCCCCCCCCACACACACACACACTTCGTTCTCATTAACAGATATCTACAATGAAGTTGTAACTACAAGAAGACGAAGAAAGCAACACGGTGGTACTACATATTTTTAGAAGAGAAGAGGTTATAAACGAACGATAGATATAACACCAGTATTAGTGGTAATAATAATGACTAATCAATACACACAAGTTTAGCCGACTTTCTGTACAAAAATGAATTGCTAACGTCCTAAATAGAGAACACTTTTTCACTTTTAATTAACACACAAGGGGAAAAATACGTGAATAATAAAAGTATAATAACAAAATTGTCAAAAATAGACGACTGGTTACTAGAATTGTTATTTGGTTCATTCATTCATTGTCAGAATGACAAGATGGAAAGCAGGAGAAGAAAATAATGGACAAGAATCGTACATTTCGACTTGAATAAGGCAGGCGGAAGGCAGTCTAGTTTTGGTGTTTTTTTTCTTTTGGTACTAACATCGAATCGCCGTGCCAACTGCCATAAACATACCGAAAGTGCCTCCGCCTTGGAACATACCTTTGCCAACTGTTTGCAGTAATTCACGTCCACGTAAACCGTATCTAGTAAAGAAAAAAAAGAAAAAAAGTATAAAACAGGGAAGATGATTATCGTTATAACGGGATGGAATTTCACTTATTTGGGAAGTTGCATCAGCCCCCCCCCCTCCAACTTACGCCATCTCTGGCTTTTTAGACGTAATATCCGGCCGGCTGTAGACTAAAGGGCGTTTATACTGTTCAGCAGCAGTCCACTCCATCCTCTTTTATGGCTTTGAATGAGACATGACCATTGAAAGTGGAAGACATGAAAAGGCCAGCCAGGCTAGCTGTCTTTGATCTTAGGTGTCTGCGACCCATCTCTCGTGTGTGTGTTAAGGTAGTATAATAGAGTGATCAATATTGAGATTAAGCATCAGTCGAGTGCTAGGTAGGTGGGAGGGGGAATCAGTCGACGAGGTTATGAAGTAATATCGATTGAGATGGTTAAGACACATGTGTTATGCATGTCTAAGCATCGGCCTTCCTCGACAACGAGCAATGTTAGCTGACATAGGATCGATGAGGTTGGAAAAGAGCTAGTACATGGTGGTCAAACTAAAACATGGCTTCATCAGTCAATGAAGTCCACGTAGGGAGATGTAGACTTATAGACTGGTTGGGGTCCTCGGGATGGTAAAAACCAATGAAGGCTGGAGACAACTGGCGATATAGCTGGATCAAAATCGTTTTCAATGGCTTGCGCAGTTGCATCCAATGAAATCCTATTGTTCTTCCATATTACTATTCCTTTTTCTTCACATCTCTGTTTATTATCTCTCTCTGTTTTGAATCTCTTTTTACTTTCTTCTCTTGCTTTGTGTGCTAAATGAAGTGTGGCGACTCGAACTCCTGCTGAACATCGGTGCAAAGTTCTACGTTGAAACCAGTCAGTTAGTCAGTTAGACGGAATGGAATGTCACTCAACAAACAGTCACTTGCAGTTGGTAATAAGCCACAACTCTTATGTATTGTGTGTGAGAGGGGCTAGAGATACAACTACTACTAATACTTATCTGGGACTGCCCAAACTATGGTCGGTAGTTGGAGCAGAGTTCGGTGACGAACCCATGACCCAATTACCTGGAAGTCAAGCAGCCAAACCAATGCTGCTGCTGGATTCAACATAGAACTTGTCACCGAAGTGCAGCAGTTCGAGTTGCCACGTTCCAAAGAGCACACAAAGGTAGACAAGAAAATGAGTGAAGAGAATCAATAGAATTTTGACAGGTATAAGAGTGAAACAGAATGAGTAATGGTAGAAAGGAATATGAAAGATTACAGAGACTGAATACATCTGCGTAAGCCATTGACAACGATTTTGAGCCATGTCACCTATTGTCTCCAGCCATTGATTCTTAGAGTCCCGAGGGCCCAAACCAATGTGTCACAGCTGCACACACACACAAACACAAACAAAAATGCAGTTGGGAATGTTACAACAACTGATTTCATGCTATGGGTTTAAGAAAAATACGGAATATAGTGGTTGTGACAGGGACTAGACGTATAACACCAGTTACTTACTTACTTATCACCTACCTACATTTAGTGTGTTTACAGTCAAAGTATGTAATACAATCCTAGACTACAGGTCAACGGCGAGGCCAAATAACTAGCTCGGGGGTAACGCATCTCTGACTCCATGCAACACTAGGACTGGGTGACACACGGATTCGAATCTCAGACAGAGGACATGAGTTCCTTTAAGGTAATTGCAGATACACGCGCCTTGCTGACTGACTCTGGTAAGTAGCCACAAGCACGAAACCTAGGTCATACAAGGCTTCCTGCCAACTGCCTCCACCCATCCAGTGGCTGTCTTCCTTAAACGATAAGGTCATATATTGGTTACAGGATTTCATCATGAGCTGACATCGGTTAGAGAACCACTAGAAAGCCTATCAGGGGGTACTGGATAGCTGTTTCGTCAGCCTTGCTCGGGGCTATTCATCTGCACGCGCTAACCACAGGGGTTCGAAACCCTGACCTTCTGGTTACAAGGCGATCTCGTAGAACACATTAAGCCACCGCATCCTTGTTCGACGAGCAATATTAACTTACATTGGGGTTAGATGGAGAAAAAGTCAGGGGTAGTCAAACCAAAACCATAAAGTCTCTGACAACTGGTTTGAGTCAGTCACGTAGGGAACTGCAGACAGCCAGACTGGTTGGAGTACTTAGGATGCTAAGACTCAATCGCTAGAGACAATAGGTAGTTTGACTTAAAATTGTTCTCAGTGGCACAGATGTATTCATTCTTTGTGATCACCCATATTCACTAAACCCTCAAGTCTTTCCATATAAATAATAGAATAAAGAACAGAAAGAAGACACGAAGCTCTCCTGACCACCCGCATCGGTGGAGTCAGATAATCGACAGTTTATTACAACACAATGATTAAAAAATACTGCTCAGTTGGAAATATACACACAGGCAAGAACATCCATAATCTTACCTTAAACAACTAAATCCACCGAATATAGCACCACTAGCTACACCAACACAAAATCCCATTAAAAATCCATATTTTACTCTGTCTAAACACGAAGGTTGCGACATTCCGCCATAGACGTTGGGAGCGACCGGCATTATTATTCAACTGGGAGTATAAAATTATTCTGGGCTACCTATAAAAGCAAAACACACAAATCCAAAATGCAAAGTTTACTACCTACAAAAAAAGTAAACTGATGTGTTATGTTATGCGAAACTTAAGACTACCGAAGTTACACATAGAGTAGACACAAGGAATGCGAAGCATGGTCGAAGCACACAGTATAGAGCACACCCTATTATGCCATTTAACACGGACAGACAGAACGTAGACAGCTGTGGTCAAATACAGGTCGTCTTTCTATGTCTTCCATTTTCAATGGCCAGGTCTCACTCATAGCCATAAAGGAGGATAGAGCGAGCTGGTGATGAGAAGTACACACGTCCTTTGGTCGATAGACAGCTGGATTTTACGTCTACGCCAGAGATAACGTAAGTTCGCATATGCGAAACAAGCCTTCTGTATTCGTGCTGAGACTTCGCTAGAAGTAATCTGTCCGTTGGGGATGATGGAAACTTGCCAAATAAGTGAAGTAGTCAACACGCTCCTGTCTATCTTTAAGTTAGGAGTTGATGTAGTCCAGTCCTGTGGTATCACCATCATTGTAACGGTAAATATAAGGATGACAATGACTTGCTCACGCTGCATCAGCCCCAGAGGGTTAATCACTGATGAAATCTCAGTCAAAGCATACAGAAGGCTCGTTTGGAACTTACCTACCAACTTACTCCATCTCTGATGTAGACGTGACTTCCGGCTGCCTATTGATCAAGCGACGTGTATACTGTTCAGCAGTTCGCTCTTTCTTTCTACATAGCCTTGAGATATAACTATTGAAAGTGGAATACATGAAAAGGCGAACTGTCTTTGACCATAGGTGTCTGAGTTCTGTCTCCCGTGTTAGGCGGCATCATAAGGTTAGTAATACTGAGGCTAGATGTAGAGAGTGTTAGTTAAGGAGAGAAAATCAATCGACGAGGTTGTGAGGTTGTCAACTTGAGGTTGTGTCAACTCTTGTATTCTGACCATCCCTCTTTACTGCTCCCCATTTATCTTTCCTGGACTACTTAAGAAAGACTTTGCTTTGCTGCGTAGGGCACTAAAAGCTGTTAGTAGGGCGAGTGGGATTTCGTTAAACCAACTGGTTAACACTATTGTGGATAGACATATAATGTCATATAAGAAACTAGCGAGTACTATATTGTCAGACCCCGAACACCCTCTCCATACGCAGCTCTCTCCTTGCATTTCATCTGGTAGAACTAAAAGCAACTATAGAAGGCTATATGCCAGGACTACCAATTACAAAAACTCCACAAAACCTTATCTGGCACAGCTGTTATGTGATAAGAAAACTGTTAGGTATGACACGATCAACTTACTGCGCACTGCACTCTAACAAATAGTTCCCATTAGCTTTTGTTCTCCTTTCTTTGTTACGATTATATTGTTGCTCACATATTTTATTACACACTAATTTTATATTTCATATCCTGTGGTGCATTGTTTAAATATGTGAATGCAATGCTGTTCTTTTTTATTTCTTTTATTTCTCCTTTTTTCTTTTTGTTGTTGTTGCTTTTTCTTTTTAAAATCTTATAAAAATTTATGAGGTAATTAGATGCAATATTGTAATGCACGCTGAAAATTCCATACCTGTACCACAAATACTGTTTGGAATAAAGCTATTATTATTAAGTTATCCAGACTGAGATGGTCAGAATGTGTTACGCATGCATTGCCGTCGCCTTCCTAGACAGGTAATGTTAGCTGACATAGGATCGATGAGGTTGGAAGAGCTAGTACATGGTGGTCAAACCAACACATGGATTCATAAGTCAGTCAAATCCATAGTATTTCGTTTCAGCCACGTAGGAAGGTGTAGACTTATAGATTGGTTCGGGTCCTTGGGACAGTAAACACCAATGGCTGGCGACATTAATCGGTGATATGGCTCAAAATCGTTCTCAATGGCTGGCGGAGATACATTCCCTCTTTGAGGCTTCCCTAATCCAATAAGACTCCGTTGTTCTTCCATTTTACTATTCTTTTTCCCCCACTAATACTTCTGTTTATTACCTCTCTCTCTTTTGAACCCCTCTTTACTCTCTTCTCTTGCTTTGTGCGTTACATTGAGGGTGGCAACTGGAACTGCCGCACATCTGTGCAAAGTTCTATTTTGAAATCAGTCACTCAGAACTTTCTGACGTGTCATAAGTTACCGTTATCTGGATTACACAAAAACGTGTTACGAGAGCAAACTCCAAGCAGTCTACACTTGCTTAAGGCATATTATACACGACGACTATCACTATATGGGACACGAATATCTCACATCCAAGTATTAAGAAGTGATTACGAGCCATGACTTAAGGATGCTTCAGAACTACAAATCATATTTAGCAAAATGTCTCCAATTACTCCGATCCGTGATGGATACTACTCATATTGTACACAGTATTAAAGTAGTCACTTTCCCTTTGAATACGCTGATGTATCACATTAGAAAGAAAATCAGTTTTTCTACAATAAGCATCTATAGCAACCGAAATGACTTTGATCATTTAGTCGCAAAATGCGCAACTCACTGTAGAACTTCACACTAACAATAACTTCCGACCTGATGTGGCTTTTCTTCCTTCAAGACTGGTTCTCTGCACAAATACCTTACAAAAGTTCAGAATACAGTTGTACGAAATCAGCGTTACCTTTTCCCACAGTGATGGTAAACAATGAGAGACCACTAGAAGAACTACGAAGAATAACACTCCCATTAGTGTTCAGACTCATTTGGATCTAGGTGCCATCATAAACCACGACTTTAAAACTACAGCATACTATCGCGCAATATCAGCTCAAAGTTTCAAATCTTCATGCGCAACACGCAGAGCATTTACTAGAATCACCAGAGATGTGATCACTACTTTATATACACCTCTAGTGGGGTCAAGACTGCAGAACTATATCCAGGCAGTCAGTCCTTATCCTGAGGGAGACTCGTACATTCCGGAAAGAGTTGAAAGGAAAACGACACACGATTCTTCGCGTAACCAATTTATCATACATTGAAAGACAGGATAGTTGGAATCTCTTCTCCCTGTCAGACCATACGTAGAGAAGAGATCTCGCTACAATGTTTAAAATTTTAAATAATGACTATGAACCTGATCTAGTTCCTGTTTTTCTTCCCATCAGGTGGTCAGAAAACTTCAACAGACATAGCAGGAGAATTTAAAAACCAAGGAAAAACCCCCATATTGTGTGGAGTATTGGTCTTCACACCGAGTTATCAACTCTTGAGACCAACTCCCTGAATTAACTCATTCAAGATGAATTTGAATAAACACAGAAGTTAACTAGAAAACGATTAACATAGACTTCAAGCTTTCTATTCTCAATGAATAAGTCTGAAATCTGAATCAGGGAACACAATATCTTGGAGCCTTCTGACTAGCATTCTATGCACTGGAGTTGGAGAAAACGAGTATTGAGGACAACGGTGGTGAGGAATATTTTACAGTTTGTTCATAAATCATACGAATGGAAGTTAAGTTTGACTGAATTCTGTCAAGTCAAATTATCCGTGAGCGATTTCTGCTTTCATTGTAGTTTTCAGGTACTGTTAACAGTTTCCACTAGCAGGATATTGCTGACAAACGCATCCATCAGACTCTGGTTCAACAAAAATCATGACAGGCTAAAGGAGGGAAGAATTAAGAGACAACGACTGCATCCGTTGTGATGCTAACCGTTATCACTTCTATTGCTTTCATACCATCATGGATCTCAACAAGGGGAAAACTGAATAGCAAGACGGAACAAGATTACCAGCTTCATGTGATTTCGGTATGTCTTGTGCGAACTCTGTAGATATATTTGATATAAATTGTAAATATTTTTTTAAAAACATTGGTTTCTGATCTGATAAGTCCTTGAGTTGACAGAAGGATGTTGTTTGTAATGTGACAAGCTGTGGACACATTAGGTATGTCATACGTATGGCTGCCGACTTAGGGTCCACTGTGGACACTTCAGGACAGATTTAGGGCACACTGTGGACAACCGTCCCGCCTGCTTTGATGCCCCCCAAAGTTCTATTGCCCGAAATCCCTGCAGTGGGCCAAAAGAAAGAGCTAACTGGGTTGTTCTTCCTTCTGTGACCAAACTTAAACTGTCGAGAATAATAAGACCCCTTTCCACATATATATCCGTAGATATATATGTGGAAAGGGGTCTCGACCATGAAAACCTTTGTGAGGAGTGCACATGCTTTTGATGGCAGAATTTCTGTTGTTTTGAGGGAGAATCAGCACACAGATAACTATCAATCGCAACTCATGAACTACTCACTAAATCAAAGATTGATTACCCTTTGGTCTGTCTGGAAACCCCCAACAAATCCAGTCATTACATAGCGCTCTAAGATCATTTTCTTTATCTTTAGGCAGAAACCTGTCTGATAGCCTATAATCTATCGATTAAAAGTGGACCTACAGGTATATTAAATAATTTACGTTGATAACAACCAAAGAAATACTCAATAAATACCTTTAACCGCTAAAATACTTACACTCACGAGACACCGGCCAGATGACCTCGGTAAGTCAAACTACCTCCAATATCCAATATCCAATATCCTGATTACGAGCTAGTATAAACCAGTGATTTCTTTGAGCTCGCTTCTTGATTTTAAGGTAGAGGTTCCAGATCTTCGGTGAACTTATGCGTAGTAAATCCCGCCACTCGACTGCTTTAGCTCGAAAGACGCTATAGTCAGTTTCAAGGTCGTGATGGGTTCCTGCGTCTACTGGTTATATGTTTTCGTGAATTCGTTTTCCATTGAATTTTAAAGGTTTTTTTGAAGGTTTTGCTTGTTTTGGAGTATGTAGGTCAGTTTTTTGTCACTGGATGCTACTAAGACGTTTATTTTTAGCTTGCAGTTCCCAGTTTTTATGTTGGTAGTTAAGGATTATGGTAAATCTGCAATCATTGAGCCAATTCACGTATACTATGCTAATATAGTAACTTTTCTCAGTAATTAAACGCCTTAACTGTTCTGCCATTGTTGGATCAAACAGTGGCAGAACAGTTACGGATTATTTGCTGAAGGTAGAACTGTGCGCTGGTTTATCATCATGACTGGCACCAATTCAGCACCTTGTTCTTATTCTACGCATTATCAGAAGTAGCTTATCAGCCTTATAGCAGCCCTTCTAGTCCAGGTTCTGCTCCTCCCAAGCTTACCATAATGCTGAATTAAATCTGACTAATTCCAACGTTCTACAGTCAGTAAATTCTGGATCTTTTCTTAAATAGACTCTTTAATGTCACAGTCTAGAACTCAGTTTTGGTCTTCAGCATGACTGACACTAATTCAACACCATGTTCTTTTTGTAGACATTTTCAGGAGTAGATGACCACCTACTGGTTTTGCTTATCGGCTTTATTTAAACCCTTTGAGCTCATCTTCAGTACGGACTATCTTAACTTCAGAAGAAAAAGACTTAATTTAGCACATAGTGGCAATTTTTTTGAGCTTAAATTTGGAAATTATATTTGGAAGCTGTAGTACAATGTCACTGCAAATCTGTCAAGTTAGGTCCACTGGTAGCACCCTGTAAATAAGCAAAATAAAATATCAGTTGATGAAACATTGTGCTCATCACATTCTCAGCATTTACATTTAGAAAAGTTCGCTTACATAACTGCCACTGTTATATCCCCTGCTATCTTGGTATTTTAAGCGTCCCAAGCTTACTAAACTATACCTCCAAAAGTGCATTCATACCTCACAAACTTATATTCCATAGGGCCAGATGGATCTTTTTTACCTGAATCAAGCCGCTAGGATGTGTTGGATTCCTTTCAAAGAAATAATGAACAATTTAGTTGTTACCTTCATAAATGTATCAAAAGCTTGCTTAAGTTGCACCCACGTATAAAATACACAACTAAGCATTATTCTTTGGAATACAGACATTACATCAGACAATATAGATGACACATTCCGTGAAGTAGACGCAGTAGGAGTACTTTGCAACATCATTTAATGGTTCTAACAATTCCTAACGTGCACAACACAATGATTTCAAGTAAATCAACAGTTGTATGCATTTCATTGCTTATATACCACTTTTTTGACAGGAAATTTACTTTATTTATGTTGACCTAGTATGTGCAATTCCCACAGGTCACTAAACTGAAAACTTAAAAAAGTAGATCACTTAATACATACATATATCTACATGTCCAAAATTAGACACATTATACGTTTAGCAATTTTTATTGAATTCTATTCCCATAGTAACAAAAAATGCATACATCCTATTTTGGACTTAAAATAAATGCATCAAAATTATCGTTAACTTATATTCACTTACTAGACATTCCCATATATCTCAATGCACTTTAAATACTACAAATGCATCTAAATAGCGTGTGACTATCACACTACACTCACACCAAAAAAATTAACACGCCGTTATATTATGGTAAGTTAAGACTGACTTTAAACTGACTGTAACTTTCCGTGTCAAAATAAAGAGACTGCCATTTTTACTTATATTTTAGACCAATAAGAAGCCAGCTAGCCAACAGCCAATCAAAATCTGCCTATATCGCTTTTCCTTTAGCTCTGGTAGACTCCAGGAGGAGTGATGCGAGGATTGGTCAAGATTGTGGTTTGTAGTGTGCAGTATGTTAGGACTCAGCTGCTGCCGTGAATGGAGTTTGACCTAACACCCGTCGGTCATTCGGTATAGTCATAAAAGTAGAGTAATAATAATAATAATGATAATGATAATAATAGGTTGTAGTGTAGATAATATAGGTTGAGATAAGTGAAATAATAAAGAAAGAAAGATAGAGTAGTCGGTACAGTGGGAGAAGACAGGACGGGTCGTAGGGATTTAGCTTGTATGCTTATCCATTGACAATGTGGTTTCAAATTTTAAGAGGGTAAGCCATTGAGACACAAACCATGCATTTCTGCATGATTGTCCAGCTTCCGCTTAAAAATCTCCACAGATGGAGCTGTAGTTACGGCCGCCGGTAAAGCGTTCCAGAGACGGCAAACTCGAAGCGAGAAGAAATGTGAACGCACTCGAGTCCTTGGTCTCTGGTGTGCTATCCTTAGCGGGTTACCTCGTGGAAGCCTATAATCACTTAATGGCAGGATGCTCTTGTTAGGATGGGCCTGGTCATTTAGGATCTTATAGACGGTGATGAGGTCTCCCCTGTGACTACGGTAACTAAGTGTGAAGACTTAATTTCTTCAGTCTTTCCTCATATGATTTGTTGCGGAGGCCGATCACCCATTTTGTCGCTCGTCTCTGGACACCTTCTAGCATGTTAGCATCCCTTTTGAGTAGCGGAGGAGCAATGATATTATGCACCTCAAGGAGTGGCCTCACGTATGTCGTATACAACGTTAGGAATAGTTCAGGAGTAAGAGCTCCCAGTTGCCTATGCATAAAGTGTAAAGTGCCGTAAGCTTTGGCGACGTCCCGAGTGTAATTTACACTGGTGTCTAGCTTTTCTGTTAAAATAAGGCCTAGATCGCGTTCTGATGGCACACAACTCAAGTTCTGGCCACCAAGGGTGTAATTTGCACTCTGTGACCTGCCGGAATGAAGTTGCACTACTTTGCACTTCTTTAAGTTGAAAGGCATTCCGTTAGCCAGAGCCCAGTCCCCCAGCGTTTGCAGGTCAGCCTGCAATCTGTCGGAGTCTTCCGATGAGTTTATTGCTCTCCAAATCTTTACGTCGTCAGCGTAAAGAAGCGCAGAGCAATTCAGTTGACAGGGCAGGTCATTGATAAAAATCAAAAACATCAACGGCCCTAAGATAGAACCCTGAGGAACCCCTGATGCCGAGGTGTGCCAGGATGATCGGATGCGGTTGACTTTGGTGCAGAATTCTCTCTCGTCTAAATAATCTTCCAGCCATGCGAGAAGTGCTCCAGAAACACCCGCTTTGCTTATTTTGTGAAGGAGCAGACCATGGTGAACTGTGTCGAATGCTTTCGCAAAGTCGAGAAAGATCACATGGACTGGTACCTTTACATCCCAGGATAGTGTCCAATCGTTCCAAGCTAGTAGAAGATTCGTCACACAGGATCTTCCCTTCCTGAAACCATGCTGTGCTTCATGGAGTAGGTTAGTCCCGTCGAAGTATTTTCTCATGTGGTCGTCAATGAGACTTTCGAATATCTTCGATATCACTGGGAGTCTGTAACTGGTCTGTAACTGGTCGCATTCTGCCGGTCACCACCCTTGAAGATAGGGGATATGATGGCTCGTTTCCATTCACATGGAAGTTTCCCTACATCAAAGGAGTGTTGAAACAGATCACTTAGGGGTTGGCAGAGACTTTCTGAACACTGCTTCAGGACGGATGGTCTTATGTCGTCGCAACCTGCAGACTTTCCCGAAGCCAACTTTCCCAATTTTATGAGTACCATAGCCGGGGTAATTTGAAATGTACCCAGCAGGTTTTCGCACGTTGGTCTTGCATTGTAATCTTGATGTTTTGTGAGGGTAAAATCCTCGTTACTGTTCAGTTGCCTGTGAAAGGCTACACTGAATGTCTCTGCCATTTCAAGACTAGTAAGAGATTTCCCATCAGAACCCACTATATTGCAAGCTCCCTGGTTGGTCGGTTTTCTTTCAGACATAAACCTGTATAGGCTTTTGGGGTTCACGAGAAGCTTATTGGCGAGGTTTCTCTGAAATGTCCTTCTATCACTCCGGACTCGTATGTTACACCGATTCCTGAGTTCGAGGTACTCTTCATGTTCGGGTTGACTCTGCGATACTCGCCACGCAAACCAGGCTTTTCGCTTCGCCTGTAGAAGGCGTTGTGTCCCCCTTTTTAGCCATGAAAGTTGCTTTCTAGCTTTAGGTGTGACCAAAGGAACAGTGTCTGAGATCGCCTGGTGAATGATCTCCTTTACCACTCTCCAGTGTTCTTCTACTGTAAGCTCTGTCCAATTTTTTGGCCAATTTGCTTCAGACAAAAGTCTTCGCATTTCGGTGTAATTGGCTTTGTTATAACACAGATAGGGCTGTGTATTGTCCCACTGTAAACGCTCGCGGAGGACTATGTCGAATGTTATGACCGCATGGTCACTACTACCTATGGGAGTCGTGATCTGAACGTTTTCCACTAGTAGCTGGTCACTAGTGAGCACGTAATCCAGTCTAGAAGACTTCCCATCTGGGCCCCATCTAGTATCCATTCTGACATTTTCGGTGAATCCGGCCTCCGTGATGGTATGCAGCAGATTTCGATCAAATCTGTCCTGGGCACATCCCGTCATCAAGTTAAGAGATGGGGCATTGAAGTCTCCAGCTATGACAATTTGATCATAACCCAGGTCATGTGTCGCTGAAATTGCATTCAGCAGTACCTGGTTGTGGTCTGCTCCACATGAAGGTGATCTGTAAATGCTGCCCACTAGATACTTACAGTACCCAACGGTGAAATGGCACCATATGGAGTCAGGGAGCTCAATGAAGGGAGGGTCGATTGCATGGACACATCTGAGCTGTTTGTCGACGTATATGGCGACTCCACCTCCTTCTTTCAGATCCCTATCTCGCCTGACAAGGACCATATCATTTATACTGACTTCGCTGTCTGCCACCGTAGGGGTTAGCCAGGTTTCCGTCAGTATTATGATTTTGGAGTTCAGCTGTGATTGTAGGTATCTAAGTTCAGCTATTTTGCCTCTTAGACCTCTCACATTACTGTACAGGCAACTGGTATTCAGTCTCACCACATCCCCGTATTGGGGGGTGGTTGACGTGATGTGGGCTGTCGGTTGAGGAGTTATCCTACGAACTAGTTGGCCGATTCCCCGGGAACCGGCCTGTTGGAGTTTTTTTCTTCTGATTCAATCGGAGCACTTGGATGACACTGGCTATCATCGTTCGTGCTGCACCGCTGTATTGTGACTAGGGGTTGGGGATGTTCTATGACAACGTTTTGCTCTCTCCTTTGGGTACGAGGCCGGCTCTCGCAGCAGCGAATGTGTCTGCTGACCTTGTCTTTGGTCTCGTACCATCTCTGGAGAGCAGTAGTCAAGTGGTCTCGGGAGCTGAACTTAACAGCTAAGAGATGTGGGGTGTTAATTGACATAAGGTGAGTGGGTCGAGGCAGTCTAAAAATAGAGACAGCCTCTGAACTTCCCAGACCCATCTGGGATGCCAACCATCTCCATTGCTGGACATCGTGACAGTGCTTCTCACAAGCGTTCCCAGTTTCCAGTTCAGGAATGCCGTGAACAACCATGGAGGCAGAAGGAATAAGCTCTGGCGACTCCCTCGCCATCTGTCTTTCCTTCCATGGCCTATCTGGCCCAACACGTATATTGCAGGTCCTCCCTATAGAAAGGACTTGGGAAGTCAATAAAACTTTTTCGGCATCTTCGGCAGAGCCTAGTGTTACCCTCAGTGGGGATGGTTTGCCTTGAGGAGCAGCAGTGCCCTTATACAATCTGCACAGTTTTACTGGTTGGATGTCCAGACCCAGTGTGCTACATAAGTTGGACCACTGTTCCTGATCAAACAGGGCCCTGTTTTCCAGCAGACTACTGCTACAGTCTGGTACATTAAAGAGGATAACGCAGTTTGATCGACTGACCGTGGATTTAGGTTCGGTCCTCGCACATTTGTCATCCCCCTTAAGACCGTTTTGTTTCGTCTGGTGCAACTGGGTATTATTGTGAGTCGCAGTGCTGTGGCCACCTTTACTGGTGGACGGTAAGGGTCTTTTCCCAGCGACAGATACCCTTGATGCTTCAACCTTTGTGTCTGGGGCAGTTATGGTAGGAATTGCAAGTATAACCGGTGTGGATTTTGGTATCCCCGATTTACATGCAATTGTGCTGTTTTCTGAGTTGGTGGGAGTGAAACGTTTCACGTTTTTTCCTCATATCTCTATGACATCTGTAGCTTTCGAGGAACTACACGAGGCTGCATTAGGACGGCAACTTGGGCAAATGTACCAGAACCATGGGCATGGGTTCTTACGCATAAAATCGTAATATACCTTTGGTACCCCGGTGTCACATCTACAATGTACCCATTGCTTACAAAAGTTACATTCGAAAGCAGAATCTGCTTGTTCGACAATAGAATTGCAGACCTTGCAATCGTCTGCCTTCTTGGGGAACGTTTTCGTCGTCTTGCGACATCGTGAACGTTTCTTATTGGCCTTCCTGTTTGTTTCAAGGCCTACTGTGGATATAGGTGTCATACTATTCACCTGTTTGCTTAGTTTGGCTGAAGCTCTGGTGACTACGGTGCATGGTCTCCCATTACTTATCTTGGGATGAGAATCTATAGTCATTTTACTCCTAAAATAATACCGATGATTAAATGATAAGAGAGAGTGGAGTTTGTCCAATAGACTGACAGCAAAAGACAGTAGAAAGCACAGAACGGAAAGATAAAGTATATAAGTAAAAGCTTTTGACTTTACCTGTAACTTTCGGGTTATTCGGCTTCACAACAATCACGTAACAGACCACCAAGTCCTGTATATTTGAAAGAGTGAGGGGGATGTTGCTACAGAAGTAGCACCTGAAGCTTGGGCAGTAGTTCGAGACAGTGGGAAGTACTAAACACAGGCTCGGTGAAGAAGAAATGGTTGAATAAAATTCGCCGGATAGGAAGATCAGGTTTCCCAAACGAATTATTCACAAAAGTGGATATTTCCTGTTAGACGGAAAAATGCACGTCGTATTCAAGGAGCGCGCGTTGTGTAATAATATAATACCTCTCTAATACCCTCAATCCAATATCCAATTTGTAAGCTAGTGTAAGCCAAATTGGTTTCTTTTAAGTCTCTTCTTGATTATAAAACAAAGATCTGGTGAATTTATATTATAATAGCCAATAAATAACTTCGATAATATGTTTTCAAACGATTAGATGAGGGCATGTTCCAAATTCTCTACGCAATATATGTCAGGCCTCATCTAGAATACTGCGTACAAGCGGCGGGTCCATGCTTCGAAAAGGAGGCATATATCCTGGAAAGAGTACAGAGAGTAGGAACGAAATTAGTTAGTGGTATCTCACACCTTCCTTACGATAAGAGGATGGAGCATTTAAATCTCTTTCCGTTATCATACCGAAGGAAGAGAGGCGACTTAATTTTAGCATACCGTATACTTAAGCGTCATTTAGGAACTGACCTTTCTAAACTTTTCTCCCCTTCTAGGATACATTTACGGGGTCACCGCAAAAAGGTCCTCAAACCGAGGACGATTAAAATACGTGCAGAATTTAGATTCTATCACAGAGTGGTCAACGACTGGAACTCCCTACCTGATTCAGTCGTATCAACTCCATCGGTGAACGCTTTCAAAGAGAGGTTAGATCTCTGCAGAGATATATTTTCCAAGTATTAACACAGGCCACAAGAGCATTCTATCCTTATCAACTGAATCTGAATAAGCTACCATCTCACCAGTCATCAATGCAGTGTAAGTTACGCTTCGAGTTATCTAATGATCTGGATCATCTAGTTTTAGTGCTACAGTCAGTGTTAACAGTTAGACTTAGGTTGAGAGTTAGGTTTCGGGGTCATATTAAGGTTATGAGTTGGGGTTGTGGATTGGATTGGGGTAAGAATCAGGCTTTAGGGAAACACACTCAGCATTTTGGACACTTAAAAATAAAACTTATCTACAAAACGATGGTTTTCACAATTCTTTCTTATGAGTGTTTATCAAAATTCATTTGGCAGCTGCTACACTTTGTCTTTGAACATCCAATGTTCTTTTTACAATCTAGTTTAAGCCAAATTGATTTCCCTGGCCTCACATCTTGTTTGCAAGGCAAAGATTCCTAGTCTTCAGTAAAATCTCACGCAGTTTTTCTAACTACTCAACCACAGCGGCTTTGAATGACTCCTGGAGGATTAGTGTGGGCGATGAATGTATGTGGTTTGCGGAATTAAGACCATGGTGCTACTGTGAAAGAAGTCAACCCTTTCAGTCATTAGTCGTCCAATGTGATTGAGAAGGGAGATGATAATTATATGATTAGTGGGGATCGTGTAGAATTAAAAGGAAAAAAGTACGAATAAACAGGTAGAAAATTAAATTTAATAATTATAATGTCAATGAATGAATAAGTAGAGTAATCAGAAGAGTGAATATAGGAAGACTGGGAAGTAGCAAAGAACATATTCAGGCGATTTCCAATAATACAGTGTGGTGTATGGGTTTCTGGGGGATAATCCACTTGGTCACAGTAGTTCTGCATGATGATATATAGTTCTTACAACCGAAGGTGCAGCAGCCGCAGTTACTGGGGGTGCCAAACCTCTGGTGTGGGACCACCTAACGTTGTCACGAGGAAGTCCGAGACGACCTGACAGCAAGGGCAGTCTGTTTGGGAGATTGTGGTCAGTTTTGCATCTATAAATATTGACTAAGCTACCTCCAAGTCATCGGCTGGAAAAAGGGGGATACCTAATTTCCACAACGTTATATTAGTTGGTTTGCTCTTAAGGTCCATAACCTCTTTTGTCTCCAATCCCTAAATGTTTTCTAAAACATTGGCACCCTAATGTCTAGTATCTCTTTGACGAGCTTGTATAGACGATACTTCTTCTGAATACTATTCGCTGGCTTTCGATGCAGTGCAACTCTTTAGCTACTGCAACTCAAGTGAACACAAGAAGAGAAGGTGCATTAATCCATTTAGGAGATAAGAGGTGGTTCCTATCGTGGCAGAATTGTTCCTAGGATATGCAACTTTCGTTTAGCCGGACACTGCATTAGCAAGGTCAACAAACGCTCCCGTGCTCTATATGGTGTTATTTCACGCCTGCTACACAAGCATTTACTGGATGTCATCCACCGACCACCCTCCTGTGGTGCAGAACTCAACCAGCCGCTGCTTAGCACGACGTGCATTTTCCTCTCTAACAGGAAATATCCACTTTTGTGAATAATTCGTTTGGGAAACCTGATCTTCCTATCCGGCGAATTTTATTCAACCATTTCTTCTTCACCGAGCCTGTGTTTGGTACTTCCCACTGTCTCGAACTACTGCCAAAGCTTCAGGTGCCACTTCTGTAGCAACATCCCCCTCACTCTTTCAAATATACAGGACTTGTCGGTCTGTTACGTGATTGTTGTGAAGCCGAATAACCCGAAAGTTACAGGTAAAGTCAAAAGCTTTTACTTATATACTTTATCTTTCTGTTCTGTGCTTTCTACTATCTTTTGCTGTCAGTCTATTGGACAAACTCCACTGTCTCTTATTATTTAATCATCGGTATTAATTTAGGAGTAATATGACTATAGATTCTCACCCTAAGATAAGCAATGGGAGACCATACACTAGGGCTTCAGCCAAATTAGGCAAACAGGTGAAGGTGATGAAATCTCGCATACCGGTCTTGAAGACTAGGGTAAATATTCCCTGCGTGGACAGATTGCCCATGTCGCCGCAGTCCTACAGTGAAGCTGTGAAAAGTCAACTAAGCGGATGTGGCTCCATCCCTGTTAACACGACTAGGTTAATAGAGCCGAGTGGTAAATCTGCACAAAGTGAGAATAGTATAACATCCATATACACAGTAGGCCTTGAAACAAACAGGAAGGCCAATAAGAAACGTTCACGATGTCGCAAGACGACGAAAACGTTCCCCAAGAAGGCAGACGACTGCAAGGTGCGCAATTCTGTTGTCGAACAAGTAGACTCTGCTTTAGAATGCAACTTTTGCAAGCAATGGGTACATTATAGATGTGACACCGGGGTACCAAAAGAACCCATGCCCATGGTTCTGGTACATATGCCCAAGTTGCCGTCCTGATGCAGCCTCGTGTAGTCCCTCGAAAGCTAAAGATGGCATAGAGGTATCAGGGAAAACGTGAAACGTTTCACTCCCACCAACTCAGAAAACAGCACAATTGCACGTAAATCGGGGATACCGAAATCCACACCGGTTATACTTGCAATTCCTACCATAACTGCCCCAGACACAAAGGTTGAAGCATCAAGGGTATCTGTCGCTGGGAAAAGACCCTTACCGTCCACCAGTAAAGGTGGCCACAGCACTGCGACTCACAATAATACCCAGTTGCACCAGACGAAACAAAACGGTCTTAAGAGGGATGACAAATGACCTAAATCCACGGTTAGTAGATCAAACTGCGTTATCCTCTTTAATGTACCAGACCGTAGTAGTAGTCTGCTGGAAAACAGGGCCCTGTTTGATCAGGAACAGTGGTCCAACTTATGTAGCACACTGGGTCTGGACATCCAACCAGTAAAACTATGCAGATTGTATAGGGGCACTGCTGCTCCTCAAGGCAAACCATCCCTACTGAGGGCAACACTGGGCTCTACCGAGGATGCCGAAAAAGTTTTACTGACTTCTCAAGTCCTTTCTATAGGGAGGACCTGCAATACACGTGTTGGGCCAGATAGGCCATGGAAGGAAAGACAGATGGCGAAGGGGTCGCCAGAGCTTATTCCTTCTGCCCCCATGGTTGTTCACGGCATTCCCGAACTGGGAACTGGGAACGCTTGTGAGAAGCACTGTCACGATATACAACAATGGAGATGGTTGGCATCCCAGATGGCTCTGGAAAGTTCGGGGGCTGTCTCTATTTATAGACTGCCTCGACCCACTCACCTTATGTCAATTAACACGCCACGTCTGTTAGCTGTTAAGTTCAGCTCCCGAGACCACTTGACTACTGCTCTCCAGAGATGACACGAGACCAAGGACAAGGTCAGCAGACACATTCGCTGCTGCGAGAGCCGGCCTCGTACCCAAAGGAGAGAACAAAACGTTGTCATATAACATCCCCAACCCCTAGTCACAATACAGCGGTGCAGCACGGACGGTGATAGCCAGTGTCATCCAAGTGCTCCGATTGAACCAGAAGAAAAAAATGCCAAATATCGCGCGGTACGTCCAACGTTTGCGTTACATTTTTGCGTGATTCGTTACATAAAATTTATCTTGTTGTAATCCTTGCACAAGTCCTCTACTACTTCCATACCTATAACTATTAACTCTCATATCAAATAGTTATGGTTAACCAAAGTAAAAAGCAGCGAACTCAATCCCCTGTAAAACTGATGACTAATTTTAAGTCGTTGATTGCTACATCAAGCAACATACTTCCTACAAATGGTTATAGTGAGCCACAAAACTCACTTGTATGTCGTAAGCGTCGAGCTGAAACTGAGGATAAAACTGCACTGACAGCTAGTATTAGCACTACTCCCAAAAATTCAGTACCCTCTGCTCATACAGAAACCCTCCCTACACCTTATGTGCTTATCGAAAAGCTCCAGCCTTCAAGCTCTGTTTCAGTACTATCTTCAGAAATAGAACTTCTAAAGTTGTCTATAGGAGAACTTAAGGCCGAGTTAAGGGACTTAAAAAACAATAAGTCAGTAGATCCTGGAATTTCCGATACCAATACCAAAATCTCCAATTTATCAGGTCAGATCAGTGATATCAGACTGCAGGTCTGTGAACTGACACCTTTAACTATTCTCATGAAAACTGTAGACCTTAACAAACTTGACAGTGAATCGATATCTAAGGTGGATAACCTAATTAACTTTGTTACTACAGAAGTAACAAAACGACTAGATGCTAAATTAAATGCTATTGTCTACAACGTTCCGGATAATGAGGCACTAAAAAAGGTACAGCGCATCCTACTTAGTGAGGCGAAAATGCCCAACTCCAAGACTAAGTGCTACAGGCTGAAGAAGAGTCAACATGAAAAGTGTTGTCCTATTCGTTTTCAGTTCGAAACACCTGCTGAGGCCAGAAAATTTATCCACTCCCAACACACCCCACTGCAAGCCAGAAATTATAAACTAGTAAAGGTTGCGGTGGACAAGACCGTCATAGAAAGGCGCGTATATAATTATCACACTGAGTCTAACTGTGGAATAAACAATAGGACATTGCAAGCAGCAATTATACCCAACCCTTTGAGAGATACCGTAGAATCCACCGCACCACCCCTCTCTAACCACACAGAATTATCTTCTCAGAGAGCGACACCAACCGAAAGGCCGCTAAATTGTAATCAAATAGCCAATAAAACTATACCACCTACCACCGTAGATTTAGACATGTCACTAAATAATCCAAGAAAAAAAGTCAAAATCCCCCGAAAGTTGACCCTTTCCTCTCCTAGCCATAAGTCCATTGGTAAAAAAGAGAAGAATATGACCCCAAATCATGCCAACAACAACAATGGCAGTATAAGTAAGCCCACATTCCCCACGGTCAATAGCATTGGCACCCACAACGTGCGAAATAGCACCACGGCCCACACTGATAACCAACGCCCAAACAATGCCACCCTCAAGAGTACAAGTGACAATAGTCAGAACTCGACCACCAACAACTCAGGGCATTCACAGTATGGCACGCTAATAAATTTTGATCGGATATACGGTACAAGTCTGCTGGGAACTAACCCACAAAGCAGTACATTCGAAACCCTTACAAGGACACCACTAGTACCTAACAATAGGTGGAATAATAGACCATGGTCTTCACAAGGTCCCAATCATTTTTTATCCCCTGCGTCCCTGTCAGCGTTGAAAAAACAGCTGGTAGGGATGCTAACACTCCTAAACCACTAGTGCTGGCTCCCCCTTTGCATGAATGTAGGAACAGTCTAGCTCACCCGCATCCACTAAGCACACTTGGTACATGCACAAGTTTAGGTCAAATTAAGATCCCTACCCCCGTTTCTAGCTTTACTAAAAATAAAAATGCCTTAGCCTATAGCACATCCAGTACTCCAACGCTCAATTCTTCACCGAAAACAGCACACACCAACTCGATAGACATAGGTGAACATGATGCTGAAACTCCTCTCAACATAGGGTCGTCATGTCAAACAGTACTACTGGGTGCTGAACCACATTCGGGGCTGATTGACGAACTTAAGTACTTCAAATGCTATTTCAAATCTCATCTTTACCTAATCCTCATAAATGCTAGATCCGTTCTAAATAAACTACCGATGCTCAGAGCACTCACAGTAATATACAAACCCCCTATAATTGTCATCACTGAATCCTGGTGTAACTCGAACATACTGGATGAAGAGATAAGCTTAGATAACTATACACACTTTCGGTGTGACAGGGAAGGTGGTAAGGGAGGGGGTTGTCTTATGTACTTTCTGAATGCACTTACTGTATCACAGCTAGAAAGTAGTACACTTAACATGCCTGAGACTTTATGGGTTAACTTACACTTAAATAACGCAATAGTATTAATTGGATGCACCTACAGAGCACCTGGCACCTTTAGTAATTACGAGACCCAACTTATTAATACTCTAGAACAATTATCCACCCTCCACTACGATCATAAGATCCTATGTGGAGACTTTAACTTACCAGAAATCAACTGGGAAATACCCACAGGTCCAACTAAACTTGATAAGTTCTTAGGCACACTGGATATACTTGGCTGGAAGCAGACCGTCACAACCCCTACAAGAGGTAATAACGTACTAGACTTAATCTTCTGCCACAATATAAGTCCCCTTTCTACCCTAGTAGGTTCTGAGTTTTCAGGGAGTGACCACAAAACAGTGCTGTGTGCACTGCCACTTCCGTCAAGTAGCAATGCAACCCATACCCCTACTTCACAACAAATAACTTACAGGAACTACAGTAAGGCAGACTGGACTCTAGTAAAATCAATGCTAAGATCCTCAGAATGGAGTGAGTACTTCTATACTGATAGCCTCTCGAAAGCTCTAGACATCTTTTACTATAACTCCAACACATGCTTAGATGCTGTCATCCCATTTCAAACACTAAAGTTTTCCCCACATAGAAAGACATTCATAAAGCCAAAGGATCGTAGGAAACTGAAAAGACTGTCAACAAGTTACTTCAGGCGACACGACTTTAGTACACTAGGGTCAATACTTAGTACTCTTAGCTCCATCTCGCAAGCTCATAACTTGCGTATGAGAAATGAAGAATGCACGGCACTAGCCAGCACCACCAGAGTAGGTGCTCTCACAGAAATACTAAAGAAACGAATGAATCGCCAAAGCCATAAAATCTCTCTCCTTATAAACAAGGGCAAACTATACAGCAACCATGCAGACATGTGTGAACTGTTTAATGAGACGTTTGCAGCTAACTACCTTAAGCCTACAAGTCCACTTCTCGGTTTACAATCTAAAATAGAACTCCCTTCATCTTCAACGCTGAAACAAATCACTACAGTTCATTTCACTTACTCTAATATTAACCAAGCCGTTAATACTCTTAAAAACTCTAGTAGTGCCGGTTTTGACGGTATACCATCGTATCTTTATAAACACGGTGGTTCTGACATTTCCGTTTTATTACTTAAGATTTTTACAATGTCCCTAGAAAGCCAAACCTATCCAGATAAATGGAAAACGACATTTATAGTACCTAAACACAAATCCGGATCAAAAACTGAAGTCAACAACTATAGGCCAATCAATATTACACCCATAGTATCTAGAATCATTGAACGAATAGTTAAAGATGATATCCTCAAACATATGCTCAGCTGCAATATTCTAAGTCCCAACCAACATGGATTCCTAAAATCCAGATCATGCATGACATGTCACGTTGACTTCTTTAACTACATAACTAGCAGCCGCGACAAACAACAACTAGTACTTGTCATCTACTTCGACATATCCAAAGCCTTTGACCGCGTTGACCACTTGCTTCTAATAAATAAGCTAAACTCCTTAGGAATAAGTAACCCATTATTAGGATGGATTGAATCATTCCTTAACAATAGGTCCCAAGTAGTTAGACTGGGTTCTGTAAACTCTAAACCTAGTCCAGTCACTTCTGGAGTAGTTCAAGGTAGCGTCTTAGGCCCCCTCCTATTCACTCTATATGTCAACGACATATGCAGCTGTTTCTCACTAGGCAAACCATTCATCTTTGCAGATGATCTTAAAGTAGCTTACACATTCCACTGTGATGACTTAGGGTACTTTCAGAAAGCTGTTCAGGAAGAACTAGATCGAGTAACTGCATGGTCCTCCACATGGAACCTAAAATTCAACCTTAAAAAATGTGGTTGGATATGCTTCGGTGCACCCTCAATAAATATTAAACTGGTACTTGAATCTATCGACTTGCCTAAACTCCAAAGTGTTGTTGACCTAGGACTCAGGTACTCTAGTGACTTGACATTTTCCGAGCAAGTGGCGACACAGACGCGTAAATCGAGGATGCTTCTAGGATGCATACTCAGGAATTTCCACAACTACGAAGCGAAGCTATTATTATATAAAACTTGTGTCAGACCACTACTTGAATATTGTCCATTTATTCTCAGCAGCACTCGCGTAAGTGACAAACTTAAAATAGAAAGTGTCCAACGATACTTCACGTCTAAACTACTAGGATTTGACTGCGAAAAGGACTACACATCAAGGTGTATAACTCTAGGTATCGACCCACTCTGGATGAGACGACTGAGCATTAACCTAACATTCTTCTTTAAAATATTGCATAAAATATCATTCTCAGACAGCAAAGAGATACAGTTCTCACCGGAAGGCTCTTACAACCTTCGTAACCAAACGTGCAAAGTATCTAGGAAAAACTGTAAAACAGCACTCCGTGCAAACTTCTTCATAGTCATGTACTCTAAGATCTGGAACAGTTTACCCCTAGAAATAAGGACCTGTCACTCTATCATAACCTTCAAACGCTTGCTATATAAACTGCTTCATCCCAATGACTATGCCAATCACACCGCACCACTTATTTCCAAAACGCATGAGCTATTAGCACACTATAACGCCTAGACTCATTACTAAATATTACGACACTAAATAAACTCTAAGACTTCGCAAAATTACATAAAAAACAACAAGATTATGGGTAGTGTTTACTATACAATGATATACATTTATAAACATTTATATGTACATAAAATAATAAAGTTCTTTTCATATTTACATACTTTATCTCCCTGCTGAGCGTAAACTTCTATATACCTCCTGGTTGAGGTCGAACAACCCAACATCCAAACTGAAATGACCATTTATGTAAATTCAAACTCAAATTCCATGAACGATCCGATGCAACCACTTGAAAACGCTGGCTAACATTCTGTACAAGGAGTATTCTTGATCTGAAATAAAGAAGCAACTGGTTTTCAAACAGTTATCAATGTATTACTCAACTTACATGTACAGTCTGCCATGCTGACGCAAATGGCGCAAATGGATAGTTCTAGAATTGACCCCATTTGATGCAGTAAAACAATCTAACATTACCTTATCTAACTTTCGTATCAAAGATCAAATTTCTTTCCTATTATAAAACTACGATAAGACTGCTGACAAAAATGGAATAAATACATTATTGAATCAAAATAATACATCAATAAACTTTATCTCACGGATGCTGTTCACAACAAAGTTTTATAGGAGAATTGACTTCAAGCTTTATTTTTCCCAGATATTTGTATCACACTCATCTGAAGTCTGGGTTTTTTGTTAATGCGAAGACAATATTTCTATATCTCTTTATGTGTTACACAGACAGACTATTTTGCAGACTGTTCTGACTGACTCTAATGTTAGATTGAACAAACAAACTGTAATTTATATAATAACTTATCCATGCCTGTACAATTGGTATGTTCCTGCATAAACAGGAATAAATATATATATCTAACTTTTGCAAGCAATGGGTACATTATAGATGTGACACCGGGGTACCAAAAGAACCCATGCCCATGGTTCTGGTACATATGCCCAAGTTGCCGTCCTGATGCAGCCTCGTGTAGTCCCTCGAAAGCTAAAGATGGCATAGAGGTATCAGGGAAAACGTGAAACGTTTCACTCCCACCAACTCAGAAAACAGCACAATTGCACGTAAATCGGGGATACCGAAATCCACACCGGTTATACTTGCAATTCCTACCATAACTGCCCCAGACACAAAGGTTGAAGCATCAAGGGTATCTGTCGCTGGGAAAAGACCCTTACCGTCCACCAGTAAAGGTGGCCACAGCACTGCGACTCACAATAATACCCAGTTGCACCAGACGAAACAAAACGGTCTTAAGAGGGATGACAAATGACCTAAATCCACGGTTAGTAGATCAAACTGCGTTATCCTCTTTAATGTACCAGACCGTAGTAGTAGTCTGCTGGAAAACAGGGCCCTGTTTGATCAGGAACAGTGGTCCAACTTATGTAGCACACTGGGTCTGGACATCCAACCAGTAAAACTATGCAGATTGTATAGGGGCACTGCTGCTCCTCAAGGCAAACCATCCCTACTGAGGGCAACACTGGGCTCTACCGAGGATGCCGAAAAAGTTTTACTGACTTCTCAAGTCCTTTCTATAGGGAGGACCTGCAATATACGTGTTGGGCCAGATAGGCCATGGAAGGAAAGACAGATGGCGAAGGGGTCGCCAGAGCTTATTCCTTCTGCCCCCATGGTTGTTCACGGCATTCCCGAACTGGGAACTGGGAACGCTTGTGAGAAGCACTGTCACGATATACAACAATGGAGATGGTTGGCATCCCAGATGGCTCTGGAAAGTTCGGGGGCTGTCTCTATTTATAGACTGCCTCGACCCACTCACCTTATGTCAATTAACACGCCACGTCTGTTAGCTGTTAAGTTCAGCTCCCGAGACCACTTGACTACTGCTCTCCAGAGATGACACGAGACCAAGGACAAGGTCAGCAGACACATTCGCTGCTGCGAGAGCCGGCCTCGTACCCAAAGGAGAGAACAAAACGTTGTCATAGAACATCCCCAACCCCTAGTCACAATACAGCGGTGCAGCACGGACGGTGATAGCCAGTGTCATCCAAGTGCTCCGATTGAACCAGAAGAAAAAAATGCCAACTAGTTCGCAGGATAACTCCTCAACCGACAGCCCACATCACGTCAACCACCCCCCAATACGGGGATGTGGTGAGACTGAATACCAGTTGCCTGTACAGTAATGTGAGAGGTCTAAGAGGCAAAATAGCTGAACTTAGATACCTACAATCACAGCTGAACTCCAAAATCATAATACTGACGGAAACCTGGCTAACCCCTACGGTGGCAGACAGCGAAGTCAGTATAAATGATATGGTCCTTGTCAGGCGAGATAGGGATCTGAAAGAAGGAGGTGGAGTCGCCATATACGTCGACAAACAGCTCAGATGTGTCCATGCAATCGACCCTCCCTTCATTGAGCTCCCTGACTCCATATGGTGCCATTTCACCGTTGGGTACTGTAAGTATCTAGTGGGCAGCATTTATAGATCACCTTCATGTGGAGCAGACCACAACCAGGTACTGCTGAATGCAATTTCAGCGACACAAGATATGGGTTATGATCAAACTGTCATAGCTGGAGACTTCAATGCCCCATCTCTTAACTTGTTGGCGGGACATGCCCATGATAGATTTGATCGAAATCTGCTGCATACCATCAGGGAGGTCGGATTTACTGAAAATGTCAGAATGGATACTAGATGGGGCCCAGAGGGAAGTCTTCTAGACTGGATTATGTGCTCACTAGTGACCAGCTACTAGTGGAAAACGTTCAGATCACGACTCCTATTGTTGGTAGTGACCACGCGGTCATAACATTCGACGTAGTCCGCCGCGAGCGTTTACAGTGGGACAATACACAGCCCTATCCGTGTTATAACAAAGCCAATTACACCGAAATGCGAAGACTTTTGTCTGGAGCAAATTGGCCAAAAAATTGGACAGAGCTTACAGTAGAAGAACATTGGGGAGTGGTAAAGGAGATCATTCACCAGGCGGTCTCAGACACTGTTCCTTTAGTCACACCAAAAGCTAGAAAGCAACTTTCATGGCTAAAAAGGGGGACACAACGCCTTCTACAGGCGAAGCGAAAAGCCTGGTTTGCGTGGCGAGTATCGAAGAGTCAACCCGAACATGAAGTGTACCTCGAACTCAGGAATCGGTGTAACATACGAGTCCGGAGTGATAGAAGGACATTTCAGAGAAACCTCGCCAGTAAGCTTCTCGTGAACCCCAAAAGCCTATACAGGTTTATGTCTGAAAGAAAACCGACCAACCAGGGAGCTTGCAATCTAGTGATTTCTGATGGGAAATCTCTCACTAGTCTTGAAATGGCAGAGACATTCAGTGTAGCCTTTCACGGGCAACTGAACAGTAACGAGGATTTTACCCCCACAAAACATCAAGATTACAATGCAAGACCAACGTGCGAAAACCTGCTGGGTACATTTCAAATTACCCTGGCTATGGTACTCGTAAAATTGGGAAAGTTGGCTTCGGGAAAGTCTGCAGGTTGCGATGCCATAAGACCATCCGTCCTGAAGCAGTGTTCAGAAAGTCTCTGCCAACCCCTAAGTGATCTGTTTCAACACTCCTTTGATGTAGGGAAACTTCCATGTGAATGGAAACGAGCCATCATATCCCCTATCTTCAAGGGTGGTGACCGGCAGAATGCGACCAGTTACAGACCAGTTACAGTACTCCCAGTGATATCGAAGATATTCGAAAGTCTCATTGACGACCACATGAGAAAATACTTCGACGGGACTAACCTACTCCATGAAGCACAGCACGGTTTCAGGAGGGGAAGATCCTGTGTGACGAATCTTCTACTAGCTTGGAACGATTGGACACTATCCTGGGATGTAAAGGTACCAGTCCATGTGATCTTTCTCGACTTTGCGAAAGCATTCGACACAGTTCACCATGGTCTGCTCCTTCACAAAATAAGCAAAGCGGGTGTTTCTGGAGCACTTCTCGCATGGCTGAAAGATTATTTAGGCGAGAGAGAATTCTGCACCAAAGTCAATCGCATCCGATCATCCTGGCACACCTCGGCATCAGGGGTTCCTCAGGGTTCTATCTTAGGGCCGTTGATGTTTTTGATTTTTATCAACGACCTGCCCTGTCAGCTGAATTGCTCTGCGCTTCTTTACGCTGACGACGTAAAGATTTGGAGAGCAATAAACTCATCGGAAGACTCGGACAGATTGCAGGCTGACCTGCAAACTCTGGGAGACTGGGCTCTGGCTAACGGAATGCCTTTCAACTTAAAGAAGTGCAAAGTAGTGCAACTTCATTCCGGCAGGTCACAGAGTGCAAATCACACCCTTGGTGGCCAGAACTTGAGTTGTGTGCCATCAGAACGCGACCTAGGTCTTATTTTAACAGAAAAGCTAGACACCAGTGTAAATTACACTAGGGACGTCGCCAAAGCTTACGCCACTTTACACTTTATGCATAGGCAACTGGGAGCTCTTACTCCTGAACTATTCCTAACGTTGTATACGACATACGTGAGGCCACTCCTTGAGGTGCATAATATCATTGCTCCTCCGCTACTCAAAAGGGATGCTAACATGCTAGAAAGTGTCCAGAGACGAGCGACAAAATGGGTGATCGGCCTCCGCAACAAATCATATGAGGAAAGACTGAAGAAATTAAGTCTTTTCACACTTAGTTACCGTAGTCACAGGGGAGACCTCATCACCGTCTATAAGATCTTAAATGACCAGGCCCATCCTAATAAGAGCATCCTGCCATTAAGTGATTATAGGCTTCCACGAGGTAACCCGCTAAGGATAGCACACCAGAGACCAAAGACTCGAGTGCGTTCACATTTCTTCTCGCTTCGAGTTTGCCGCCTCTGGAACGCTTTACCGGCGGCCGTAACTACAGCTCCATCTGTGGAGACTTTTAAGCGGAAGCTGGACAATCATGCAGAAATGCATGGTTTGTGTCTCAATGGCTTACCCTCTTAAAATTTGAAACCACATTGTCAATGGATAAGCATACAAGCTAAATCCCCACGACCCGTCTTGTCTTCTCCCACTGTACCGACTACTCTATCTTTTCTTTCTTTCTTTATTATTTCACCTTTATTATTTCACTTATCTCAACCTATATTATCTACACTACAACATACTATTATTATTATTACTATTCTACTTTTATGACTATACCGAATGACCAACGGGTGTTAGGTCAAACTCCATTCACGGCAGCAGCTGAGTCCTAACATACTGCACAATACAAACCACAATCTTGACCAATCCTCGCACCACTCCTCTTGGAGTCTACCAGAGCTAAAGCAGTCGAGTGGCGGGATTTACTACGCATAAGTTCACCGAAGATCTGGAACCTCTACCTTACAATCAAGAAGCGAGCTCAAAGAAATCACTGGTTTATACTAGCTCGTAATCAGGATATTGTTTATTGGAACAGTGGTTCAGATTTGAAAGAAAGCGTCAGTTCAAAAACCGGTGGACGCTGAACTGTAATAGCCTAGCTCTTTGTACCTACATGTATATAATTTTTGGACTTCTGTTGGTGTAATTCAGTGTCAATTATAAAGTGCTTTTTCTTAAGTCGTGTTCTGCTTCTCCGTTCTACTCTGCGTGCCTGACCTGTGTAATTGTTTGTGTTCTATTACAGGTTGTTTCGTTTTGTCCTGCTACAGTTTAGAGTCATCTGTATTCGCCCATACACAGCGATTAGCACATTGTGGAATCGGCGTC